>JABMCL010001063.1:60000-65000 GCA_018857735.1 Alviniconcha marisindica | reverse complement strand
TTTACAAAGTATGTAGCTAGCTGTACGCAGGTTCAGTTGACACCCAAATATAGAAGTAGTTTTTAACGTCTCCAGCCCTATGATAGTTTACAACAAAGATGACGACGATGCTGATGACTCGAAATGGACGTGGTACGTTGCGTTCCAGTCTCATTGTGTATATAATCATATCTAAATCTGAACCTTAACTCTAAGCGTTGGGCTGGGGTAGCCTACAATGGGACTAATACACAATGGGCTGACATGCGATGGTCCAATCCCGGAAAATCGAGTTAGTTGGCGCTTTGAGCCCAGTCAAGCACATAGAGTTATAATTATCAGCGATAAGGGCGAATCCGACGGAAAGAATTGAAGGTAATACCCCTGATGTTGTTGCTGAAGAAAAAAAAACATGAATATAAATTACCATTTTCTCTGCTGTTGTTAACACACACACACACACACACACACACACACACACACACACACACACACACACACACACACAATTCAAATTTCTTGTTATTGTTGTTGTTCTGCTTCTTCTTTATCGTCGTCTTCCTAGGGTCGATGGGAAGTAAAATTCCAAGAATTAACTCTTTTTCTTCTTCTTCTCCAAGTTCGTTACTAGACGTCAAGTCAGCCGTCAGGGCAAACACACGGTATGAAATCATCAGATACTGCTTCAGCTCCTCTGCAGGCAGACATGTGATCAGATCTGTGGCGACACCACCATTCTTGAAATACAAGCTGCAAGTTTCTCACCCACAGCTAACCGGCATGCACATGAGGCTGCCCCGTGAAATCTAACAAGATGCATTGGCAGTGCATCTTCAAATTTTGTCCATTTCTGCTGCGTGTCAAAAGCCAAAACGGCACAGTTGAAAATCTGCGGAGGTGAACATATTCTTGGGTGTGTGCAAACATTATCGTTGCACAATGCAAACGCGTAGGATGGAGAAGCGTAAGCAATGGGCTTATGTAGTTAAAAAGCCATCCTTTGGGAGAAACATGCTCAGTCGACAAATGTTTAAGCATGAAAATAGATCTGACTTTAAATAAACAAAGCGGATGTTGGATTCAGAAGAAGAAAAATGGGCATAAAAAATATTCAATGCAAATGCTTCAGATTTTTTAAGATTTATTTTTATTTTTTAGTACGCTTTGCAATACAACTCTGTCCTGAGACATGTGATTTCCCATGCAATTGCAAAGGTAATTTCAGGGCAAAATAAAGTTTATCAACTCGCCGGTAAAAGTCTGAATCACTGCTAACGTCTAATTGTAGTTTCTCTTTGAGAATAGAGAGATATTTCTTTTTAACGCCCAGTCAACCATGGCGGTTACAGCAGGAAGATAGGAAGAAAGCAACTGAAGCGGCAGAATGGCTGAAACCTTTGTATTTAATGTCCCTTCAACCACAAAGGACCCTATCAGGAGAGAATAAAACACCCCACACCCCTTTTTATTTTTTTATTTTTTTTAAACCACATATTCAAAACATGATTCTATATCAGGACGAAACGCAAAACAAAAACCCGGTTCACATTTCTGGACACAAAGTCAACAGCAAAAACAGCAAAAAACCAGAAGGGCAGAATCATAGCAGTAGGCAGTTGGAGGAGCATGAAATATTAAAAAACAAAACAAAACAACAACAACTACTCATTCATAGCTCTGGATTCTCAACAGAGGCGGTTGTTTCTGGATTCGAACGTCCCGTCAGCCACACAGGGTCACCCCAGGAAGATCACCACAGCGGACTTTTCATGCATAGCAGCATCGTACGGCACCCAGACTTGTGCTTTTCAGGGGGAATAGTAACTTACGGTCACAAACTATTTCGCATGTAACACAGGGCGTGAACAAATATGTGTGTATTACAAGAATGTGTAAAACACCGTAACAAACACCTGAGTTTGGAGAGAAAAAAGGTTTAGCCGCTGGTTTATTGGTGTCCCGCTTATTGGTACCCCACCCACCCACCCCGCTGCCACCACTACCACCACGTGTGTATAAAAATAGGTTAAATTATGCTCCCGCAGCAACAATAATTATGTACTGGTAAAGCATTACTGTTTCACTCAACGGAATGAGTGAACAACTGCTGGTGAGGTTCACAAAATAGAACAGATCTATGGAAATGTACTCACCAATGCAACGGAACACAAGGAAACAACAGTACACAAGCGCTTTCGACAAAAAAATGTCTTCTTCGGGTGTAAGAAGAGAGCTCTTACACCCGAAGAAGATTTTATTGTTGTTGTCGAAAGCGCTTGTGTACTATTGTTTCCTTGTGTTTCGCCGCATTGGTGAATACATTTCCCTAGATCTGTTCTATATTGTTTCACTCAACGACAAGGGTCACAGCAATCAGTGTTAAGGGTATTAAAGCGTACAAGCAACGTAAAATATAATGTATTGTTATTTGAATATTATTCAAAAAGCGATGTTTCTGAATGCTTGATTCACAACTATCCAGGGCAATCTATAAAAGATAGAAGGCATACACACTCAGTAAAAGCTAAACCGACGGCTTTTGGTTTTTTTAACTTTCGCTCTCAGTTGTGTACTTTTACAAAGCAATACAACAACAAAAGTATAAGAACAAATCCTGACACGACAAAAAGAAGTCAACGACAATTTGTTTTATATATTTATTTATATCGGGATTTGTTATTGATTTTCTTTCAAACATGAAACTGGATATAACGATTTCAGGAGGTTTTAGATGCAAACTGTCTGACGCAGAACATAGCTGACCATTTTCTATTCAACGCTGCTCTAATCATGTGTAAAACCTCGTCTTTTCGCTGAGACCGAAGGTTAACCCGAACGTCAGTGATAAAAGCATCACGCTTTTAAAGTCTGTAAAACAGCTAGGGCCACTACACTGAGAGCTGTTGTTGAACTGGTGGCTGATGTTTGAGGTTGTCACACTGAGCTCGTGGCCTAGGGTCGATTCAAAAGCTTTTCTATTTGTTCAAAATTGAAACTGTGTGCACAAAGAGATCGGGGAAGAGAGATAGAGAGAGAAAGAGAGAGAGAGAGAGAGAGAGAGAGAGAGAGAGAGAGAGAGAGAGAGAGAGAGAGAGAGAGAGCACAGAGGAGTACCCAGAGAGTCAGAGAGAGACGCACACACAGACAGAGAGACAGAGACAGAGACAAACAGAGAACATAAAGGCCTTTTGTTTAAAACTTTGGTTTCTCCACATATAGATTGGTTCAGATATTTACACACATTTCAAAAATGGAAAGAACGAAGATATACGAGCCGGTCTAGGTTATGTAAACAAAAAGAGGTAGCTGGAACTGGAATGATGCTATTTTGACAGGGAAGCACGCGTTCAGAATAGACATTCTAAAATAGTCGTATGTTGTTAGATATCTCTTCTTTTATATTTCTCTGTCTTTTCTCTTTTTTTTTTTTTTTTTTTTGCACAGGAACTGATTTATTAAGAGAGAGAGAGAGAGAGAGAGAGAGAGAGAGAGAGAGAGAGAGAGAGAGAGAGAGAGAGAGAGGAGAGAGAGAGAGAGAGATTGTTGTTAAGAGAGAGAGAGAGAGAGAGAGAGAGAGAGAGAGAGAGAGAGAGAGAGAGAGAGAGAGAGAGAGAGAGAGAGAGAGAGAGAGGCTGAACTGCTTGTATTAATTTATTAGAGCCCTTATCTGCATTGCTTTACTCGACAGCCTTGAACTACAAAGACTTTCTCTTCTTGTTCAAAGGCATCTGGCTGGCGATCAAATGCAAAATCGGATCTGTCCAGGTTCAATTCTTTTGCTATTTTTTCGGTCGATACCCTTCTGTTCTCGAGACGTTATTACTGGTTTGATAGTGACACTGCATTTAACGCACATAACTGAATCGGGCCCAGAAAGGGCCTCATGCTCCTAAGTGTCTTTGCTATTGACAGGAATAGCCTTTGTTTGACTCTTTTTTTCTCACATTTACTTTTCTAGTGTGAAAACTGGGCATCATTTACGCACTAGTTGTACAGCACATCGTGTGCTGGGCCTAGCTCGTCAAAAAGGGCGCGTTACTCTCAGGTGTAGGTAGATCTAGTTCTCTCCCTTTATACTCACGCTTTCGTTAGCCTGGGCTCTTTCTTTCTGTCTGTCTGTCTGTCTCTGTCTCTGTCTGTCTGTCTGTCTGCCTGCCTGCCTGCCTGCCTGCCTGCCTGCCTGCCTGCCTGTCTGTCTGTCTGTCTGTCTGTCTGTCTGTCTGTCTGTCTCTCGTCTTTCTCTCTCTCTCTCTCTCTCTCTCTCTCTCTCTCTCTCTCTCTCTCTCTCTCTCTCTCTCCCTGTATATAATTATAGCTTAAAAGTAAAGTCATAAAACGCCACCTAAGAAAGAGTAACACTCAGGCAACAAATAAAGCAAGCCCCCCCCCCCCACACACACACACACACACACAAATACACACACACATGTTGGCTGGACGCGACAATGTATTTAAATCCGACAGTCACTTCCGCTCAATACAGGAAAGGTATCCAGTCGCTCAGGAGAGCCCATATGCGCTCTGCCCCGCCTGAGATATTTTCGCCAGCGTTGCCTCTGGGAACAATTCAGCTGTTTATCTGACTGACCATTACCCCTACCTCGACCCTTTCAATGTACACATTCGGCCGCTACCGTATTTTCCCCTTTATTCTAAATCTGTCTCCCTCCAAGCAACCGATGACCTAATTTTCTTGGCTTTGTGCCGACAGGCTGTACGTATACAAGCGCCTCAAGATTTCAGGCTTTCAGAGTCTCGAGCTGCTTGTGAAGGCTGCCTTGGTCGCTGGTCGGTCTAGCTGGAATTCTCCTCGATTCCAACATGTCAGGGGGTAGAGTCCACGGACGTCAAATGCTTTCGTAGAGGCGGGAGTAAGGGCCAGGTTCACACAGTTAGCTAAACCGTTCATGTGCATTATCGTGGTCAGGTCTAATCTGTCGATCAGTCAATCAAACTAGAATTCGCACAGGGCAAATGCATATTATTGTAAGTTCTAAGCGACTCGGGTGTACTGTTGTTCC
>JABMCL010001063.1:50000-55000 GCA_018857735.1 Alviniconcha marisindica | reverse complement strand
CGATGCGGTTTCAGGGTTTCTCCCTCGTTTTGCTTCGGTCGCCGTGTTGGCGTAGGCTCTGATCGGAGCGGTACTTGGGTTTGCTGTCGCTGCGTTGTTGGTGGTTGTCGTGACTCTGGTGTCAGCTTACGCCGAGGTGGTGGCACTGTGCTTTTGTGTTGCTGTTGTTGTTGTTGTTGTTGACTTAGAGCCGGCGTTGTTCTCCGCCGAGGCGGCCGTGATGTTGTTTTTCGCGGTGGTAGGCTCGGAGTAGTCTTGATTTCACGATCGGGAAGAGCTGTTGGAGTTATTTCTGGAATCTCCGTCTGTCTCGGCATCGGCGTGACTTTGACACGAGTTGGCTTCGGCCGTTGTTGCTGTCGCTGTCGTGGTGAAGTTGTTGATTTCGACAGCTCCCACCATTTGAACGATCGAGTTGTTGTAACCAGCGGTGCTGGGGGTGGTGTGAATGGGTGAAATTTGGGTTTCCACCGACGTTGAGGCTTGGCTGTCCCCTTCCAACGTGGAGTCGTCCTTGAAGTCCGAAGCGTTGTTTCTGATGTTGTCACTGGAGGCGTTCTCTGTGTCATCGTTCTCGCTGTAACCGTCGTCGACGGTGTCGTTGTAGTTGGCGTTCTTTCCGTGACAGCTGTGCTTGCAGGTGTCGTCGGCGTTGTGCTTCTTCTTTGTGTCCTTGTCGTGAACTGCGTCCAGGGAAAAGGCGTGATGAAAGGGTTCCTGGGAGGGTAGGCGGGTTTCAAGCGTCGCGGAGGCTTATCGTCATTGTGGTCCACAGGGCGCCAGTTCAGATCCTCTGCAGAGTTCTTAAAGTCCGAGTCCGCGTCAGGGCTCTTCTCAAGGGTATTCACCTTATCGTCATCTACCAGCGATGATTCCAAAGTCTCCGTCACCGTCTCCTTCCTCTCCTTGCTCCATTTCTCTGTCCTGTCTTTGGTCAGTCGGGAGTCCTTGCCTTTCTTGTGGAGGGTCGTTTTGGATTTATTTAGCACTGATTCTTCCTTGTCGTTTGTGGGTTGTGGTTCTGGCTGTTTTGTCACAGTGTCTTTTACGTCTTCTACCTGGTTAGACTCTACCTTTCCCTTTCTTTCAAACGGTGGTGAACTTTTAGTCGGATGCAAACGGTTTGTATTTTTATACATCCATGAATTTGTGGATTCGGTCAAGCTCTTTGAGTCCGAATCAACAGGCATATGTTTCTTATCATCTACGAGGTTCGATTCTATACTCTCCTCCTCTCTAGAGTTCGTACAATCGTCGTACAAAGAGTTTCTCCACACACATACCTTAAACTTGAGGGAGTACACTGTACCTGGGGTGGTACAGGACATTTTCCAGAACCTGTTCCCGAAACACGTGTAGAATAGGCTACAGTCCAAAGGGTCCCTGACGAATGTTTGCCTCGCCTTGTTGTTCCCGTGACACGGGGAAAGCATTGGCGATCTGTACAGTGAGATTTTGTCTTGTGCATTGCTGCACGTGCAACACAGAAAAGTGACGAGAAGTGCGACGCACAGTCGTATCACCGGCATCGTTGTTGTGCAGAAAGTGCGAAGCACACCTCGGAGACTGTCCATGACGATATCTTCCATGCTGTCGCCGACGTGGATTTAAACTCTGAAGTGAGCTACTTTAGGTATCAACATTGAAAAGTTGCTAAGTTTTGGTTGTTCTGTCGATTTCTTTCGCTTTCTTATTTTTGAAAAATACAGCAGGGTTTTGTTATTTTCTGTCTGAAGTGAGTCTCATGTACAATCTTTTCCCTCTTAAAAAGTGTTGGAAAATTATGCAAATTGTACATTGTCATTTACACCATAAGATAAAGGCTTTGCCATGATCAAAGTAGCACTCAGAGTTCTGTAGAAATAAGAATCCGGAAGAGCAGCATCCGTTGTTCAATCAGCTTGACACGCAAATTAATATACTACAAAGACAAATAACTCCATGTTCAAATAGTCATTAATTAATGCAAAAATGCAAGTAAGTGTTCGCTTACTTTCTCACGGAGAATGAACAGTCCGAGTCGATTTAAACGCCAGACAATCGTCACACAGGTGAACGTCTTGAAAACGAAAGTAGCAACTGTTCCTGTTTCACTGACACATCCAGTTCGGCTACAGAGCGTCATTCAACAGTCACAGGAATTAACCCAAAAGTGAAACACAAGATCGCAGGATTACCAGTCCAAGTCACAATGAAATCCCATGCTGTCCAAAAATGCACACACAAGAACAAAAGTCGCAACACAAATCAATATTTGTTACTATGCGTCGGTCATTAAAAAAAACGACCTCAGTGTTCGATTATCGATACGTAGATCGACAGCATTAAGTTTTTGTTAAAGTCTCTTCAAAATTCAAAAACAGACGCAAGTGAGTAAGAGTTCCAAGCTTGTCCTGATGGGGTCAACTCTCGTCTTGTCCGGCTTTTCCTGATCACTGAAGCTGCCAGCTGCACAAGCGACCCAACCCACCACACGGCGAAGCAGACGACAAGATAGAACGAAAGGGCGAGCGAGAGTGAAAGAGAGAGAAGGGGCAGGACACAACTAGAAGACTGTCTGCCACGAGTACTCTCTTCGCTGAAGTGGTGTGGTCCATCTAACGTCCCATGCTCCCGTCTTGCTCCTTTCTAATCCGTCTCCAGGGTTTGTCTGTTTGCGGTCCGCACTGTTGGGATTATCCCCCGTCTTCCATTCTGTCGTCTGCTTCTCGCCAAGACCGCGCGACGGCGAAAGCGAGGCTAGTGTCAGTGGGCATGCGCAGTAGGAGACGAAACCTCGGCTTCGGCGGTTTCGAAAATTCCACCGTGTGTCGATTTCTTGACAGGGGAGCAGCGGGAAAATGGGGGTTGGTGGAAGAGGGGTGTGTGTATGGGGGGTGGGGGGGGGAGGGGGGAGAGGGGGCTGGGGTGTTATCGATTCGCAGGGCGTTGTTTTATCTTTGTTCGTCGTTTTTTAGTTTTTGTTTTTTTGTTTTCTTTTTCAGTTCTTTTTTCTTTTCTTTTTTTCTTTCTTTTTTTCTTCTTCTTTTTCAGTGTAACATCAGATGGCTCTTAGTCATGTTTATTCCTTTCCTATTCTGTTCCACTGCGTCCGTGTTTACACAAAACTTTATATTCAACAGCCAATAAAATAGACTTGAAGGAAGAAAAAAAAAATCCCCTAATTACAACGAAGTTTTGAGATTTAAAAAAAAAATGTGTGGAGATGCTTTACTTGTGAGAGTGAAAAGGTGTATGTGTGTGGGTGGGTGGGTGGGGGGGGGGGGTATGACGGGGGAGGGGGGTATAGCGAAGAATATTGTCAAAACTAAAAATCAAGCAGAACAATAAGTACAGTGTCCATTTTCAGGGCAGAACTGGTCAACTTATTTTATATATATATATATATATTATTTTTTAAATGTCTTCCTTCCGAGTTAAAAAAAAAATCAATAAAAAAAATCAGGGATAGTTAACAAAACAACGACAACAACAACAAACAACAACAAACAACAACAACACAGTAAAACATAATAATAATAATAAATCAGTTGCTTGAATCGATCAAAGGAGACAATGTTTTCAGTCACACCCTACCAGCTCCAATCTTTCCCCATCAGTAGGTCAGTGCTCTGTCTCTGTCTCTTTGTCTGTCTCTTTCTGTCTGTCTCTCTATCTCTGTCTGTCTGTCCCTCTGCCTGTCTATCTGTCTGTCGGCTGTCTCTCTGTCTCTATCTCTATGTCTCTGTCTGTCTGTCTGTCTGTCTGTCTGTCTGTCTGTCTGTCTGTCTGTCTCTCTCTGTCTCTGTCTCTGTCTCTGTCTCTGTCTCTCTGTCTCTCTGTCTCTCTCTCTGTCTCTGTCTCTTTCCTCTCTCTCTCTCTCTCTCTCTCTCTCTCTCTCTCTCTCTCTCTCTCTCTCTTCTCTCTTTTCCCTCTCTTACACGCACGCACGCACACACACACACACACACACACACACACACACACACCACACACACACACACACGCACACACACACACACACACAGGGCCTATATTCTGGACCTCTCTCTCTACCTCTTGCACACCCTCTCTCCGTTTCTCCGCTCTCTGTCTAAAAATCTATTTACAGAACTTCAAGTGCCAGGCATTTCTGAGGAAATCGAATCAGGATCGAAAAACCTGATTCGTCAAATCGAAGGTGGAAGGTTAGAGTGTATGTGCGTGTCAAAGGATGACATTATATATATACACATCGTGACTGTTTCGATTTCAGTCATACTTGACCAGCCAGGCAAACGTCAAAGCGTATAATAAGAGCAAGCTGAGCTCTGTTCAAATGTATGTCCGACCACCCTGCCATCCAGTTGTTTAGCAGACAAACTGACTGATCTAACAGAATCAAGACACAAGGGAGTTAATTAGCGCTCGAAAGACGTCACACAAGTACAACAACAAAGACCCGAGTCGCCTAGGTAACTCTCACCTGGCATGCGTATAAATACAGGATACACAAACTCCACCAGACGTCACATAGTTCAGGAGCTGTGTGAGAGTCGAGGTGGCCGTCCTGGGCTGTCCGTCCTAACGAGCCTTCTCAGTGGTTTCCGTGGACGTAAAGAATTATTGAACCATGCTTCGGCATTGGTCTCAGCTTGTCCCTAATATGTCAACTGACATCTGAGGACATTAAACAACACTACCTACCTACCTTCCACCAAGGTACATCCTCTGTTGTTGTTGTGCTTGTGTGACGGCTTTCGAGCGCTAATTAACTCCCTTGTGTTGATTCTGCACGAGTGGCTCGGGCCTCGTTCTGTTTCAGATTTGTGACTGATGTAACGCATGAACCAACAGTCCGAACGCGGATTAGTAAATTGTTGGCCCCAGCACTAACAAATTAACTCTATCATCAAACAGTCCATCCAACACACGAAAACCCGCTGTAACCTTTTATCTATTTTCTCTTTCGCTAAGAAAGTCACCATCATTATTACCGGTTTTCACCAGATGAATTTTTAAACATGGGGTTTTGTCGAAAA
>JABMCL010001063.1:35000-45000 GCA_018857735.1 Alviniconcha marisindica | reverse complement strand
ACAACGCACAACACACACACCACACACACACACACACACACCACACACACACACACACACACACCACACACACACACACACACACACACACACACACACACACACACACACACACACACACAACACCACACACACACACACACACACACACACACACACACACACACACACACAACACACACACACACACACACACACACACACACACACACACAACACACACACACACACACAACACACACACACACAAAAATGGTAAAAGTATGTATTTCAGAGGCGGGGGTGGGGAGGATTAACTCCTGCTTTTTCCGTGCCTCCGTAGTGGAGGTTTGAAATAGCTGCTAACTCCGTGCCTGTCCTAAACCTTAAAGGGGAATCGGGGTGAACGAAAGACTCAAGTTTAGGTCAACTTGAGTCTTTCGTTCACCTCGATTCCTGTTTAAAACATAGAAAATGGGCAAATTTCTTCGTCTACAGGTTTCATGTCGTTTGATGTATCAATACTGAGGAATGAGTGAACAACTGCTGGTGAGGTTGACAAAATAGAACAACTCTTGAGAAATGTACTCACCTATACGACGACACATAAAGAACAATAAAAAAAAAAAAACAAGCGCTTTCGACCCATGGTCTTCGTCTAGTGTAGAAGGGCGACAGAAAATAATAAAAGAAGGAGGAAGTGAAGAAGAAGATAGACAAGAAATTGAAGTAAAACAATATCAATAGTTATACTGATCCAAAAGGTTTTTGTTGTTGTTTTTCCCTTCGAGTCAGAGTTTCTCAGGGCGCCGCCATGTTGGATCGTTCTTTATTGAAGAAAATCACGAAAAGGTTGCTGCGTGACGTACTCGATACCGTTGTCACACAGTCATATTACCCTTACTTATGACGTCACTGATCCAGACTGCTGGCCATTAAACAGCAGCACTCACGGTCGTGTTCAGGAAACTTTAGAACGTCAACCTTAACAAAAGAGAACAGAAATCGACCAGAGAGAGGGTGTGTGCAGGATGTGTGTGTGTGTGTGTGTGTGTGTGTGTGTGTGTGTGTGTGTGTGTGTGTGTGTGTGTGTGTGTGTGTGTGTGTTGGTGTGCTGTGTGTGTGTGTGTGTGTGTGTGTGTGTGTGTGTGTGTGTGTGTGTGTGTGTGTGTGTGTGTTTTGTGTGTGTGTAGTGTGTGATGGTGTGTGTGTGTGTGAGGTGTGGTGAGAGAGAGAGAGAGAGAGAGAGAGAGAGAGAGAGAGAGAGAGAGAAGAGAGAGAGAGAGAAGAAAGAAGAAGAAGAAGAAGAAGAAGAAGAAGAAGAAGAAGAAGAAAAGTGAGAGAAATAAATAAATAAATATCTTCCAATCCTATCCGATTATATTTCATGAGGCCCGTGATGGTTCCTCGGCGGGATTCTCCTTTAAAACAAGGTCCAGACACACAAAAGGTTCAAAAGAACGCTATTTATTAGGACAGAATCACAATCTGCGAATTTCCGGGTAATCCCCTTTGTCAAGCTAAAAAAGGACACTTAAACAACAGTCTCCTTTAAAACGTAATGTCAACTTCCTTTTCCCACCTGCCTGTTGACCAGCTCGTTTAAAATTCCGGCTGGTCACACATCTTTTCATGTGCAGTAATGTTCTCCGAGCGAACATCTGTTCTCCAAGCGGACATGCCGGCTTCGCTTAGCCTGTCTAAGCGACTATTCATAGAAGGGAATTTCACCGACGGTACACATTTTTTAGCAGAAAAGGGTGAATGAAAAACCTGACGATGCACTGAAGGTATAAATCACACACACACACACACACACACACACACACACACACACACACCACACACACACACACACACACACACACACACACACACACACACACACAAATCGACAGGAAAAAGATTAACAGGAATTTACTGATCCTCACCATCACCACATGTCAACAGTAAAAGACTTTACAATCATCTGCCACCGTGAGGGACTTCTCTGCGGAAAGACGAGAATGCTCACTTTAGTAGCTGAGGGCTTTAAAGTCTAAGATGCACTGGCTTGATAAACGATCTGTGAGTGCAAGCATGAGTATCTTCGACTTGAACTAGAAAACCACGGAGGCTGATTTGGGAATGTGCATGTCCCTATGTGGTGGTGAGCAGAGCCCGTGGGCGTACGCCTCTGTGGGACCATTTTGCTTTACGTCCATAGAGGCGAGGTGGCTTATTGGGGACGGGGACTTGGGGGGAAGGGGACGAAAGAGTGAAGGGTCGACAGCGGATACCGCCCGAAAAAGACCGGAGAGACCGTGGACCGCCGCCAGAACAATGGAAGTGTTACGGCGGTGTCCCCTCGCCATTGCCCAGCGACTAGCGCACTGCGCAATTGCTGTTTCAACTGCCGTGCTTGGGCAGAGTCACCAGGACAATGTCCATTACACTGCTGTTGAGCAACAACTCGAAGCGAAAGAAGTCCAGCTTTCGCAGCCCTGCTTCACCTTCCTGCTCATGATCTCTTCTGGGCTAACTTGAAGGTCCAGCTCCACCTCCCTACTCATGATCTCTTCTGGGCTAACTTGAAGGTCCAGCTCCACCTCCCTACTCATGATCTCTTCTGGGCTAACTTGAGGTCCAGCTCCACCTCCCTGCTCATGATCTCTTCTGGCTAACTTGAGGGTCCAGCTCCACCTCCCTACTTATGATCTCTTTGGCAAACTTGAGTCCAGCTCCACCTCCCTCCCGACTCTTGATCTGACCCTGGAACCTTGAGTGTGTTCCCAGGACGTAACATATGGTCCCGGGGGGTATCTTGGGGGGGGGCTGGGGGTGGGGGGAGGAGGGGTGGGGGGGGGGAGGTCCTGGGAAACTATGAGCTCCCCGGAAAGATGGCTAGCTCTGTCCCCGGTGAGGGCACTGATTTCATCGATACTCCCAGCTACAGCCGCACAGCTATATCAAAATCAATCAACCAAGCATAAATGTAACACCTCAATAATTGACTGATTTTGTGTGAAATCAACACCCAAGGGAGTTAACTGGCGTTCGAAAGACGTCACACAAACACAGCAACAAAGACCGGAGTCGCTTACGGTAACTCTCACCTGGCATGCGTGTAAATACAAGGTAAATAAACTCCACCAGAGGTACATCCTCAGATTAGTTGTGTGTGTGTGTGTGTGTGTGTGTGTGTGTGTGTGTGTGTGTGTGTGGTGCGTGCGTGCGTGCGTGCGTGCGTGCGTGCGTGCGTGCGTGCGTGCGTGCGTGCGTCGTGCGTGCGTGTGCGTGCGTGCGTGTGGTGGTGCGTTGTGTGTGTGTGTGTGTGTGTGTGTGTGTGTGTGTGTGTGTGTGTGTGTGCGTGTGCGTGCGTGGGGCGTGCGTGTGTGTGCGTGCGTGCGTGCGTGCGTGCGTGCGTGCGTGCGTGTGTGTCGTGTGTGTGTGTGTGTGTGTGTGTGTGTGTGTGTGTTTCGTTTTGTTTTGTTTTGTTTCTTTGTTGGTTAGCTGGTTGTTGTTACGCCTGCGTAGAACCAATAAACAAGGGAGTTAATTCGCGCTCGAAAGACGTCACACAAACACAACAAAGATCGCGTACGGTAACTCTCACCCGGCATGCGATTAAATACAAGGGACATTATCTCTACTAGATGCAGTACCTAAAGTTTATGTGCCTTCTATTCACTCGCTTGCCAGGTTAACGCTGGCGCCCATGACATATGTTCGGAGCACATAGACACCACCATGAGCTGGACTTGAATGAGGCTATTGTTGTCAAGGCAGCTGCGACTGCAGCTGCGGCTGCTACGATTCTGTGGAGGCTGAATGGTGATCAACGGTTTTTGTGCATTCGTAACTCAGTAACCCTTGCGAAAACAGGGAGCCGAATAAGCTGACTTCGCTGGCATCTGTCAGTTCATGCCCTAAGTCGTTTGAGAAGGCAACACGTGCGCACAGGAAAGTGGGACAGTCGATGACAGCGTCTGCTTTATCTCGCCCCTGTAATTAGCACATTGTTGCATCTAAACGCTTTAAACAGTGCCCTGAAAGATCCCTTCTTCTTCCTTTCTATTATTTTCGCATATTATGTGTTATTAGGCTTATCAACATAACAACATATGTCAACAGGTTACAGCAAAACATTAACAGACCTCAAGAAGAAGAAGAAGAAGAAGAAGAAGAAAGTAAGTACCTTGGTGTTTTACGCCCAGTCAACCATTACGGTTATATCAGGGCGATATAGAAAAAGAAGAAGAAGAAGATCTCGCTGTCAAAATCTGGTCACTTAAAGCATAAATACATAACACAGAATGGTGGGAAAATGATGTATGGTTCAACAGGTCATGGGGCCTTATTTGGTAATGCATTCGCTGAGTATCTGTTGACAAATGCGCTAACAGCACGTGCGCAGAGGTCAAACCAGTGCCAGCATAACTATATCAGTTTAATAGAAACTTATGCCAGTGCTTCCTGGTGAATACTTTTTCTTGCAGTAGTATAAAATATTGCATGGATTTCACGGCAAATCCCCCCGAAAATAATGCACACTTAGCTGCAATACGAGTAGCACGTGTTACTGGGTGACAAACTAAACTGTGCACAGCATGAATTGCCTCCCTCTCCTGTCCGTGTGCCCATGCCGCTTGCGCCAGGCGAATGTGTGCGTGTGCGCGTGCACATTGTGTTATATTTCCTCTTCAAATTCACCGAATTTTGCTTCTGCATGCATAGACACAAGCTCTCGGCTAAGACGCATTTGACCCAAACAGCCGGAAACAACGAATTCTGAGATATTCGGTCGGGACAAAATGATAACTTCAGTTCAGTGCTTGGACGAGTTGACCCGTTGCTCGATCTTGCTGACGTAACGGATAACTCGACCACACGCTCAAACGGCAGATTTTTTAAAGCGTGCTTCTTTCGCCCAATAACTTCCCTCACCCCGCTTCCACGAAATAGTTTTTGTCTGGATGAAAATCTGCCTGTTAAGATAAAGCGAGTACAGAACGTGCACTAACTTGCTTGACTGGGGCAGAAAAGCCAAGACACTGAAAGCGAACCCTGAGCTGTGACTTGCTGTAGCCGTGAACGAAATAGTTGTCGGTAAAGGAAACAGAGGAAAGTTCGTGAATTATCAACTGAGCTGCCGTGGAGACCTGCAGAATGTCTCAGTTTGAGGTGTCTTGTGTCGCCCGACTGTTAATCCGGGACGGCCGACGCTGAGTCGCTCGGATAGGGGCATTAAGGGGAGAGGACTCCACGCCTTCTTTTCTTTTCTTTTTCTAGAGGAGATATAGGAAGAGTAATCTCCCTGTAGTCTCCGTTTTGCAGCTCCTTTTATTTTATTTTATTTTTTAGAAAGAGAATGAGATTTAAGACATTACAGGAAGAGGTGGGCGAGACAAATGTCTGGTTAATTCTCCAGAAGAAAGAAAGAAACAAAGAAAGAGAAAGAAAGAGAAAGAAAGAAAGAAAGAAAGAATGAAAGAAGTTGAATTTTAATACCCCGTTCTGTCGTTGGCTTAATAGTTGTATAACTCGTGGGGGTCATAGTTCAGGAGCTGTGTGAGAGTCGAGGTGGCCGTCCTGGGCTGTCCGTCCTAACAAGCCTTCTGGTTTCCGTGGACGTAAAGCTATATGAACCATGCTTCGGCATTGGTCACAGCTTGTCCCTAATATGTCAACTGACATCTGAGGACATTAAGCATCACTTCATCATCATCATCAACTCGTGTGGGCATCTCTCTCTGTCTCCGTCTGTCTGTCTGTCTGTCTCTCTCGGTTCACTTACCGCCTTCAAAACATTGTTCTGCAAAGGGATCACAGGTGAAATGTTGTATTTTCTTTTTAATATATTTTCCTTCTGATTTTTAATGTGTCCATGCGGGTATATTTCCGACATGTTATCACGATTTTATTCATATTGCTTTGCGTTAATCATTGATTGTTGGCTCGCATTGGTTTATCTTCATGTTTGTATCACTGTTTAAGTGGTAGTAATTGTTCCAAGGACAGGCTGTCCGACAAGCATTCGCGCCTAATCCTCTATCCTTGTGTAATAATTATTAAAAATGTGTACATGTCCATTAATCCACTACCCTGCCTTCCATAGTGTTCTTTGTAAAGCGTTCACGACTTTTTAAGAATTGGCTCCTTTAGGAAATGATATCGTTATTATTATTAATAAAGTTTCCTCTCTCTCTCTCTCTCTCTCTCTCTCTCTCTCTCTCTCTCTCTCTCTCTCTCCTCTCTCTCTCTCTTCTCACTCTCTCTCTCTCTCTCTCGTCTTTCTTTATCTCTCATCCCTTTTCCTTGTACTGTAGCAACGGCAGATATGTGAGTCGGCTTTTGTGCTTATATCTTCACCGTTGAGAAATAAAGTTTAATCAATCAATCATTCATCTCTGTCTGTCTGTCTGTCTGTCTGTCTGTCTGTCTGTCTGTCTGTCTCTCCTTGGTTATTAGTAGTACTGTAGCAACGGCAGATATGTGAGTCGGCTTTTGTGCTAATATCTTCACTGTTGAGAAATAAAGTTTAATCAGTCACTCAATCATTCAGCCTCTGTCTGTCTGTCTGTTTGTCTGTTTGTCTGTCTCTCTCTGTCTCTGTCTCTGTGTCTGTCTCTCTCTCTCTCCCCCCCCCCTTCTGTCTCTGTCTGTCTGTCTCTGTCTGTCTGTCAGTTTGTCTGTCTGTCTGTCTCTCTGTATCTGTCTCTGACTCTCTGTCTATCTGTCTGTCTGTCTCATGTCTGTCTGTCTGTCTGTCTGTCCTGTCTCTCTCTCCCCCTCTCTGTCTCTCTCTCTCTGTCTGTCTGTCTGTCTGTCTCCCCACTCTCTCTGTCTCTGTCTCTCTGTGTCTCTGTCTCTGTCTGTCTGTCTGTCTCCCCCTCCCTCTCTCTACCCACCCCCACCCCCCACCCCCTCTCTCCAACGCCCCTTGCCCGTCCCCGACAAGACCAGTGGGTGGCAGAAGTGAATTCAAGGCATCCCTGGCGGACTGACGACGGGCGGGGCAGCACGCCGCTCAAAGGCTGGCTCGAGGCCGGAACACTGGACAGCTGCCATCCCGGCCTGACTGACTGACTGACTGACCCAACGAGCCACTGGCCTTTCCGAAGGGTGTCACCCGCTTTAGGCGTGTGCCGGGACTGATTTGGGGACGGCGGGAAGATTTCACGAACCAATTTGGACAGTGGCTGACTTGGGATCGAGCCATCGGCTTCTTCTTGTCTTTCTTTCTTTCTTTCTTTTCTTTCTTTTTTCTTTTCTTCTTTTTTTTTGGGGGGGGATCAAATTCACACGCATTTCTTTTATGAAAACCTTTTAATCAGTTTGGACTGTGGATGGCTTGGGACCGAGCAGTCGGCTTTTTTTTTCTTTTCTTTTTTTCTTCTTTTTTTACTTTTTTAAATAACTTTTTTTCTTTTCTTCTTCTTATTTTTTCTACTTCTTTTCTTTTTTAATGAAATTCACACGCATTTCTTTTATGAAAACCTTTTAATCAATTTGGACAGTGGCTGCCTTGGGACCGAGCCATCGGCTTCTTCTTGTCTTTTTTTTTTTTTTTTTAAATCTTTGAAAAAAAATCTCCTTTTTTTCTTTATTTTTCTTTCTTCTTTCTTCTTCTTCTTTTCTTGTCTTTGTGATCAAATTCACACGCATTTCTTATAAGAAAACGTTTTACTTTTTTCTCTCTTCTTTTGATCAAAGTGTGTATACATTTTATTAACTTTTTTGTTTTTGTGTTTTTTGGTCTGAGCCATCACGAAACCCTGGCAAAAGTGGCAAATTAATGCGAAACCGTACTCGCGTCAGTGTAAGAAATCGGTATCAAACGACACTGACTGTAAAACGTCAGTGTAAAAAAGAAAGTAACCAACGTACTTGTGTCAGTGAGTGTGGAAGACCTGTGTTAAACGAAACTGTAGTCTCAGTGTAAGAAATCGGTATCAAACGACATTGTAGTGTCAGCGTAAAAAAAGAAGAAGAAAAAAAGAAGTACCCAACGTACTTCAGTGTCAGTGTGGAAAACAGAATGACTGCTAGCGTTCTAAAACAAGATCCAAACACTAAAAAAGGTTCAAACGAACGCTTATTTATTTTAACACTGGATTCATTGGATTGAATGCATTTATGCAAATTTTCGGGGAAATCCCCTTTATCAAGCCACAAAACGACACTTAAACGGTCAAAAACGAGGAAAAATGAAAGAAAAAGACTTATCTTGTTTTGGTTTAGTTTTTACAGATTGAACAAGCTGTACTATCAAACAAAACTGTACTAATTGTATTGACTGAATAGCGTGTGTGAGAAATCAATATCATACGAAACTGTAGTAGCTGCCGTACTGACTAGAGTCGGTGCCGGTGATAATTCAGTATTAAACTGACCAAAGTATACTACTTTCAGTAGAAGAAACCAGTATTACGAGGCTGTTCTTGGGCTTGGCATTGTCTCAGTGATGCTTATGTCTGATGTCATTCAATCCAATGAATACGGGCCTACCGGTCTGAGACCTTTCAGTAAATCCACTTAACGGTTTAATTGTGATAATAATAATTTCACTTAGAAGGTGCAAATGCAAAAATGCACCACTGAACAACACACACAGGCACACACACTGACGCGCGCGCGCACAAGACACACACACACTGACACACACAGACAGGGAGAGAGAGAAAACACAACACACACACACACACACACACACCACACACACACACACACACACACACACACTGACACGGCACACGCCGGCACACACATTGACGCGCGCGCGCGCACAAGACACACACACTGACACACACTGACACACACAGACAGGGAGAGAGAGACAAAACGCACGCACACACACACACACACACACACACACACACACACACCACTCGCGCCGACTGATTCAGCCCGTAGCCGCCTGCAAAAACTGAAGCATCCCTGACAGCGCCTCTTCTCGTCACGTGACCTTATTATCGGGGACGACCCGAGGGTGAATCGAGCCTCGTCGAACGAAAGACCAGTGCACAAAATCATTGTTACCTCCTTTGCACTGCAGTCGTCAGCTCTGACATCGCAATTTCCCGTCACCCGTACGGACGTGAGTTGTCCTTCGCTGTACTCGTTGATGGCGATTTGTCCTGATTATTCAGCTTTTGTCTAGTTTTGGTTTTGCTCCAACCGCCGAGCCGGCAGCCATTGTTGTTGATGTGTAGGCTGCAGCACGGTGTTGCAGGAAAACACACACACACACAAACACATAGGATCATGCCTGTAAATAGCGGCTGTGTGTGAGTTTTGCGACTGTACGACAAAGTCAAGGCTGGCTTGGTTTACTCAGAAGCAGGTGAGCGTTGTGGTGGTGTTGTGAGAATGTCGGTCGCGTTTTTCTCATAATTATCGGCGTTCGCCGACTGCTGTATCAGGACAAGGGGAACAACCGTCGCTGCGTGGTTCAAGCTAATAGCGTACTGTAGTTGCTTCCCTTGGACTTGTCGCTGCAAGGAAGCGGGCTTTACATACCGTGATGTCGTGGCTTCTGCCACTGTTGGTTTCTCTTTTTCTTACGAGGCTCCAGTTGTCTGGAACCAGCTCTCTGTTTTTTCCCGTCATTATACCACTGTCAGTTCTTTCAAATCTTCCTTGAAAACCTTTCTCTTCTTAGAAATCTTTTCTTCAGTCCCATTGCCCTCATCAGTATACGACTGTGTGAATGTGTGTGTGTGTGTGTGTGTGTGTGTGTGTGTGTGTGTGTATAACCAAGTGTCATAGGCGTGAGGGAATGGTGTGTGTGTGTGTGTGTGTGTGTGTGTGTGAGTGATTGTGCGCGCGCGCGCGTGTGCGTGCGTGCTTGCGTGTGTGTGTGTGTGTGTGTGTGTGTGTGTGGGAACAGACTGTGACATCATAGTGTACGTGTACTGTACTGTAGGTACAGACTATGACATCATAATTTGTATACTGTAAGAACAGACCATGACATAATTTGTGTACTGTAGGAACAGACTGACTTCATAATTTGTGTACTGTGGGGAACAGACCGACC
>JABMCL010001063.1:20000-27500 GCA_018857735.1 Alviniconcha marisindica | reverse complement strand
ACTAGACTTCCTGTGTCTGCTGTGTTTTTATAATTTATTTTTTATTCACATTACATTTCGTGATCTGAAGCATTTGTAAGTGAAGGATAGATGACGGTCCCTCACCTTGCATGTGAGTTAAAAATAAAAATAAAGGTACATAGACTCCATGTACCTTCTGTTTACACGTCTGTGTACCTTCTGTTTACCCGCAGGCCAGGTGAGAGTTATCATAGGCGACGCCTTTCAAGTCAGGTTTTTGTTGTTGTGTTTGTGTGACGTCCTTCGAGACCTAATTACCTCCCTTGTGTGTTGATTATGTGGGCTAGATGTGTCAACCTTTGACGTAATTTATACTTAGATCAAATTTTCTTGTTGTGCTGACGAAATCCACTTTTTGTCCACATTCCGTGCAATATTTTATAATTGTTTGATTGTTTTTACCGTCCCGTATCAGAAGCACTGCCCTGCTATGTATCGTGACTGGATTTTGCTACATCACGAAGCATTATGTCCAAGATTCTGCTGTGTGTACTCAGTGTGGTTTTTGCTACTGTGTGGCAAAATTTAATTATTGCACCTTGTTCCACCTTGAATGAATGTCCTACTGTTTAAAGCTGGGCATTGTAAAAAGTGCTTCGTATTGTTACAGTGTTCTACTGTGCATAATTACTGGATATTTCCACCTCAAATGCGATATCCTGGTCTTTGTAATAAAAGGTCTTTTGTTTGGTGCACCATATGTTATGGTCAAACGTTTGTAATTTTGCTGCATTGGCCGCATCGAAAACCTTGTCCTTCTCAGTAGAATTACAGGACTTTGCTGTACGTACATCCTGTCAGTTCACTCGATTTAAGGGTCACTTTCAGACGATGAGCGCAGTTCATGCATTTCATTAAGGGTAACTGTCAGGCGATTAACACTAAAACATTTCACACACACACACACACACACACACACACACACACACACACACACACACACACACACGTGCGCGCGCACACACGCACACACACATAGACGCGCGTCTGCGCGTGCACACACACACACACACACCACGCACGCACGCACGCACGCACGCACGCAAGCACCCACGCACGCACGCACGCACGCACGCACCACGCACGCACGCACGCACGCACGCACGCACGCACACACACACACACACACACATATATATGCGCCCACGCTCACACACACGATAGACCAACAAATGCAAGAGAGAGAGACTACAGAGAGAGAGAGAGAGAGACAGTCCAGTCTGAATGGTTTATTGAGAAAACGCCATGGGCCCATGTTAGCTAAAAGCACCTGTCATAAATGAGGAATCTCACTGGTACAACATGCGCACATCATAACAGAGCACTGCGTAAGAATTCGTCGAGCCGGAATAGACGGAAGTGTGAAACGCCTGATCTTGTTCACGTAGACAGTTCCCTGCTTTGATATGCATTTAATCAGTGAAGCATAGCCTGGGAAAAGAAAGATTAACAAACAGATTCCAGAGTATATTAAACACTCACAACAAACATGACACGCTGACCAGAAAACCTTCTTTCATTCAAATCAACGTAAGCAACATTTCTATGCACACAAATGAGTTTGATTTGTGTAAATTAACAACAGTAAAAAAACAACAACAATGAGCCGTTTCATAAAAACTTCATAGAGAGGGAGTGAGGGGGGTAGGGTGAGAGGCAGGAGGAGGCAAGAGAGAGGGGGGGGGGGGAGATAGAGAGACAGACAGACAGACAGGCAGGAAGACAGACAGACAGAAACCCAGAGAGGCAGAGACAGACAGACAGAGACCCAGAGAGACAGAGACCCAGAGAGACAGAGACACACAGAGAGACAGACAGACAGACAGACAGACAGACAGAGGCACAGAGAGAGAGAGAGAGAGAGACAGACAGACAGACAGACAGACAGACAGACAGACAGAGTGTGTGTGTGTGTGTGTGTGTGTGTGTGTGTGTGTGTGTGTGTGTGTGTGTGCATTGCGTGCATGCGTATTTGAACATAGGGTTGACTGCGATTATTTTTGTTTTGGTGATGAGGGGTGGGGATGGCAGGGGTAGAAGGAAGATTACTATGCAGATTACAGCGAACTGTTTTAGTGCTGGCTTCTTTCCACTGTCGCATTTTCATGACTCGTCTTCAAATGGTTATAGTTTCTGTCTTATTCTCAGAGACAACACCTTTGTTTACGTTCTGAATGGGATGATTCTTGTAAGGTAATACGCAGATTCTAATAAGTGTGTGTGTGTGTGTGTGTGTGTGTGTGTGTGTGTGTGTGTGTGTGTGTGTGTGTGTGTGTGTGTACAGAGAAATTCAAAGAAAAACAACCAGTTGGATTAAAAAACTTCCCAAGTTTTCGGCACAGTTGCCTTCCTCAGGGGTTTATTTCTTGCAACTGACGTGGATTAAAACACTGCTCACACAATGGTTCTTGAACAATTATAACTAAAAATGTTAAAAAACTTGGAAATTAATTTTTTTGTAATAAATATTGTGAATATTCAAATGTGATCGAGAATCTAACTACGGTTTTGGTCTGGTCCATTTAGACAGGACGAAACCGGTAGACAACCACCGAGATGTCAAAATGTAGACAATCTGACACGATGAACTTAATAAATTCTTTCATAGTATGAAAGGAAATGGTGGGGGGGACGCCAAAAGAATCCGTCCAGAATTCCAACATAACTGTTTGCTCCCAAACCATCTCACTTGCTATAATATATCTACTCGCGACATACGAAACAAATAATTTGTTGTTGTTGTCAAAATGGCCAAATTATTGGAAAAACGTGAGTCATAATTATAACGTGGCCATCGCCAGGAACAAAATCAGCGTCACCGTGGTTACGTGTCTCGCCATGTCCACTTGTTCTGATCGCCCATGATTTCACCGAATCTCTGCAGGAAGGGCTCGTAGAACTCGTTCATCATCTGGATGCTCTCAGGCAGGAAGCCGGCAGTGTTGTGGCCTTTCACCAGCTCCCGGAATTCCTTGGTTGTCGGGTCCGCTGCGATGGCCAGCTCTGTCGGCTCGATTTGCGCTGAAAGAAGAACAGTGGTTTGTCCACACTCTGAACATCGCTTTCCGGCACCTTCCACCAAACTATGACAGAATTGTCACGTTTGGGGATGTGCCTCTGGTGGAGTTTATGTACCTTGTGTTTACACGCATGCCAGGTGAGAGTTACCGTAGGCGACTCTGGTCTTTGTTGTTGTGTTTGTCTTACGTATTTCAGGTCTTTCTTGTTGTGTTTGTGTTGCATATTTCGAGCGCTAATTAACTCCCTGGTGTGTTGATTATGACAGAATTGGTTAAGCCATTGAAGGGGTACTCTTTATCTCCGCGTACCTGTCCACCGACGCTGTCAGCGCGCTCCGAAAGGTTTGAGTACTAATAGGACTGTGGAAGAAACATAGCGTCCTAGACGCACGTAAACACGAGGCGCGCGTCCGTCCCTGGTAAAAAAAAAGAAGTTATCTCTCGATTCAAATGAGTTTGATTTTATTTGTGCTGGCGTTTCGTTTGTTTTAATGTTGCTTTACTTCCACAGATACCGTAAGGCTTATTAGGGACGGGAAGCCCAGGGCGGCCACCTCGACTTTCACACAGCAACTGAGCTCTGTGTGCTGACGTAGGAAAAGTTCGCGGTTATAAATAAAACGCTTGATATAATTTCAGTTGTCTGTTTGACAAAGTTACTGCCATTTGAACATCAACGAAAAACTATGCGTTAACTGACAGGTTTTCGAGACATATGCCGTAATCAGTTGTAGCAGTAGTTGGAGGAAAAAAAGTAAAAATTATTACAGTAATACGAGTTTTATTTAAAACAAAGTTTTAAAATCAGTTAGTCATAATCTTTGTCATGTCAGATGTAACTGTATTAACTAGATACTTTTTTTTTTTTTTTTTTTAATGCATGTATTTCTTAGCTATGTATTGAGCCTGATATGTGAAGCTGTACTGTGCTTGGAGCTCGTTTTTGCATAACTGGGACAGGCGCATTATAAATAAAATTTATTATTATTATTATAAGAGAGCTTCTCACTATGGCTTCTCCCTCATCCTCAATGTCACACGTAGTCAGACGTAAGAGTAGACAGTACTGAAGAAACAGTAACGCAAACTTCTGTGACTTCTCAATAAGCTCCAAAGCCATACGTAGTCAGAGATTGGCATAGACAAAACAGAAGCATGCCACGACCAACAAAGGTAGCATCCGATGACAGTGATTTGCAAAACACCGGGCGATCTCAAAGTGAAGCACAGTCTTCAGATGCTACCTTTGTTGGTCTCGGAAATTTTCTGTTTGTTCTGCATGTCTTTAAGCTGCAAAGCACTTTGAGTCTCTGAAAGCGTTCAGTACATTCCCCATTACTATTATTATTGTACTCGGGATACAATACACAACAAAAAGAAAACCCTAACTCGAGCCATTCAACTAATTTTCCAGCACGCACCGTTTAGTCAATCAAGACTACAGATCCGAAGCTCTCTCTCTCTCTCTCTCTCTCTCTCTCTCTCTCTCTCTCTCTCTCTCTCTCTCTCTCTCTCCCCCCCCCCCCTCTCTCTCTCTCTCTCTCTCTCTCTCTCTCTCTCTCTCTCTCTCTCTCTCTCTCTCTCTCTCTCTCTCTCTCTCTCTCTCTCTCTCTCTCTCTCCCTCTCTCCTCTCTCTCAAGATTGGAAGAATAGGCAACTGTCTAAAATCTTAGTCCTTGTGTAATAAAGTTCTGAGTTCTCTCTCTCTCTCTCTCTCTCTCTCTCTCTCTCTCTCTCTCTCTCTCTCTCTCTCTCTCTCTCTCTCTCTCTCTCTCTCTCTCTGTGCCTTATCTGTTGGTTGTTTGCTTTTAAATACATGTATAACTACGTGATGTATACATATGTGTGTGTATCTGGCGCTGTGAACGCGCACGATTAGTGTGGACGTGTTTATACTTCATGCATACATTTTCACATTTTAATTTTTGCTTTATATATGTATATATACACGATGCCTTGTTTTTTTCTTCGTTTTTTTCTTTTTCTTTCTATTACTCATCTGTAGCTTGGCAAAGACTAATTGTTGGACAGGTTTTGACTGAACCTGAACTACAATCCTTGTAAAACAAAGTTTTCGAGTTCGAGTTCTCTCTCTCTCTCTCTCTCTCTCTCTCTCTCTCTCTCTCTCTCTCTCTCTCTCTCTCTCTCTCTCTCTCTCTCTCCCCTCCTTCTCTCTCTCCCTCTCTCTCTCCCTCTCTCTCTCCCTCCTTCTCTCTCTCCCTCTCTCTCTCCCTCTCTCCCTCTCTCTCTCTCCCTCTCTCTCTCCCTCTCTCCCTCTCCCCCTCTCTCTCTCTCTCTACTCACGAATGTCGAGAAAGTCGTAGATTGCATTCAGCACGGGCACGGTGTTTTTGACGTAGTCCTCGAAACGCATCACCAAGAACTGCTCAGGAGGGAAGATACGGATCCAGTCCTCCATGTAGATAGAGTAAAAGCCCTCGTGCAGAGACAGCTGGCCAGAAAAGAACATGCACACATACGTATGAGTGAGACTGAAACCATGTCGTACAAAGACAGGACTGAAGAGAGACGCGTACATATATTCACTCATACCCAATAAGCTTACCTTTGTGAACTTGAGATAGGAAAAGGAGAAGAGGACTTAACTGGTATCTGGACTTTAACATTCTGTCAACTGCACTCTGTCACATCAGGATGAAGAAGAAGAAGAAGAAAGAAGGAAAGAAAGGAGGAGGAGAAGGAAGAAGAAATAAAGAAGAAGAAGAAAAGGAAGAGGAGGAGGAAGAAGAAGTGAGTAAGTAAGTAAGTAAGTAAGTAAGTAAATTGGTGTTTTACGCCCAGTCAACCAGTGCGGTTATATCAGGGCGAAGAAGAAGAAGAAAAGAAGAAGAAGAAGAAGAAGAAGAAGAAGAAGAAGAAACAAAAAACAACAACAACAACAACACACAACACAACAACAAGAGGGAAAACACAGTAGCTGACAGAAGAAACACAAGCGAGGTGCGCACCTTGACGCTGTTAGCCAGGGTGACGTTAAAGGCACACTGTCTCATGGAGTAGGAGGCGAAGCAGGTCTTGTAGGCGTTGATGGACTGCTGCAGGTACTCGTGGAACTGGTTGGCGTTCACCTTGCCCTTGGACAGGTGTCGGTACTCCGCCAACATTCTGCCATCCACAGAACACGTTGGAGTATTACATAGCTGCTGAAAACACGGAGTAAAACCTAGTGCGGATATAACGTGTACACCTGACAGTAAGAGCCCTTGAACCTATCTTATAATACGAAAGATATCAATGGAGGTCACGACCAACTCATACCGGTGATAACGTGTGCAGTTGATGATAAGGACCAATGGACCTTTCTTATAATATGAGCTAGGTCAAGGGAGGTCACAACTAGCTCGTCTAGGTATTAACGTGCGCACCTGATCGTAAGAACCACTGCAGCTTTCTTATAATATGAAAGCTATAAATGGAGGTCACAACTAATTCGCTTAGGTAATAATGTGCACACTGGATGGTATAAACGAATGGACCTTTCCTATATCATGAGCTAGGTCACGAGAGGTCACGTCCAAATCATCCCGGTAATAACGTGCACACTTGATAGTGAGAACCGATGCACCTTTATAATATCAAAGTTATAAAGGGAGGTCACAACTAACACGCCCTGATAATAAAGTGTACGCTTGACGGTAAAAACCAATGGACTTTTCTTATGATATGACCCAGGTCAAGGGAGGCCACGACTAACTCGCTCCAGTAATAACGTGCACACCTGACAGTAAGAACGAACGGACCTTTCTTAATGACATAGGTCACGGGAGGTCACGACTGTGATCGAAAGGGAGGCTGGGGTGTGCAAAAATGAAGAGATCGTGAAGAGACGTTGTGATGTAAATTTGTACTACGAAGAGACAAGCAGAAAGTATATGTGCCAGTTCAATCTCTCACGCAGGAAAGCGTGTAATCACTTAAAGGTTCTTTCAACTGCAAATTCAACTTGCTTTCTACCCGATGCGAGAAGGTCATTCTGGGTCAGTTTCTTCACCACACAAACAGATCATATAGCTCGCACTGAAAACAGCTAACTTCGACACACAAACAGATCGCCTAGCTAGAACTAAGAACAGCTAAAATCAACACACAAACAGATCGCCTAGCTAGAACTAAGAACAGTTAAAACCAACACACAAACAGATCGCCTAGCTGCCACTGAAAACAGCTAACCTCGACACACAAACAGATCGCCTAGTTCGACACGCAAACACATCGCCTAGCTCGCACCGAGAACGTAAGAGATATTTTGTATAATACTAACATTATCAATCATATTGTTAAATTGATTATTCATAGTCCTGTGGGTAGATTAGTATAATATAATCTTGTTGTAGTTGGTCTAATATCATCTCGATGTGAACGGACATAAAATAAAATATTGATTGATTGATTGATCGCGCTGAGAACAGCTTGCATCGACATACAAACAGATCGCCTA
>JABMCL010001063.1:0-15000 GCA_018857735.1 Alviniconcha marisindica | reverse complement strand
TGCCGGGAAAAAATGAAGGTAAACTGTCATACTTTCGACGATAAAAATTGATGGAAAATTGCCTTACCTTTGCCGGGAAAAATTGAAGGCGAACTGCCTCACCTGCACCAATAAGGTTGATGATGATTTGTCTTACCCGTGTAAGGAAAGGTTGAAGGTGAATTGCCGCACCTCTGCCGGGAAAGGTTCAAGATGAATTGGCTCACCTGTGCCAAGACGGTTGATGGTGATTTGTCTTATCTGTTTAAGGAAAAGATGAAGGTGAATTGCCTCTCCTGAGCCAAGAAGCTTGATGGTGATTTGCGTTACCTGTGCCAGGAAATGTGGAAGGTGAATTGCCTCACCTGTGCCAAGAAGGTTGATGGTAATTTGTCTTATCTGTGTAAGAAAAAGTGGAAGGTGAATTTCCTCAACTGTGCCAAGAAGGTTGAGGGTAATTTGTCTTACCTGTATAAGGAAAGGATGAAGATGATTTGCCTCACCTGTGCCAAGAAGATTGATGGTAAGTTGTCTTACCTGTGCCGGGAAAAGCTGAAGATGAGTTGCCTCACCTGTGCCAAGAAGGTTGATGATAATTTGTCCTACCTGTGTAAGGAAAAGATCAAGATGATTTGCCACACCTGTGCCCGGAAAAGCTGAAGATGAATTGCCTCACCTGCGCCAAGAAGGTTTCTCCCCACGCTCTGGCAGCCACGATGGAAGTGCCGCAGCTGCCGAAGAGAGGCTCGTCTTCCACGAAGGCGTTGGCCTTCCCATAGGCAGCGCTCTTCTTGTAGGACTCCTCGAACCAATCCACAACCCTGAGGACCAGCAATTGTGGACAATGCAGCTCGAGTACTTGGCTGCAGTTTAGGCTGCGCGGCTATACTTAATGAGCACACCCTCGTGTTTTCTCAGGGTTAGAATGTGGCCCTCAGCACGCTTTGCCCGTCCTTGCTTTCGGTGTTAGAGTTTAGCCCTACATTTTGCGCGTCCTTGCTTTCAGTGTTAGAATGTGACACCTAGCACGCTTTGCCCCTCTTTGTTTCCAGTGTTAGCGTGTAGCCCTACATTTTGCGCGTTCTTCCTTTTAGCGTTAGAGTATGACACCACGTTTTCCCCGTCCTTGCTTTCAGTGTTAGAGCACACACACACACACACACACACACACACACACACACACACACACACACACACACACACACACACACACCCCACCCGCACACGCACACACACACACAAGCACGCACACACACAGACACACAGACACACAGACACACACATACACACACACACACACCCGCACCCACACACACACACACACACAACACCACACACACACACACACACACACACACACACACACACACACCACGCACCACATACACGCAGCACACCACGCATACACGGCGGCGCCACACACACACACACACACACACACACACACACACACACACACACACACACACGTACAAATCCCCCCAACACCCCAATCCCCAACTGTCCACCCCACCCCCAACCCCCAACCCTATCCCACAGACTCACTTTTTCTCCGTAGGTGCGGGTGGAACGATTTTCTCAAACTCCTCAGGAGGACCTCCAGTGCCCTTCTTGGCCTTCTTCAGCTTCTTCTTGGCTTTCCCACTCACCACGTCCGACGGACTCCCGCCCAGCCCCAGACTGATCACCACTTTCTGGGGAGGCGCTGCAATCAGGGGTGTACGGGAGAAGGGGGGGTTGTAAAGGTAATGGTCCACTTTCTACCACGGCCATATGTATATATCTACAATCGTGATGTAGGGGTAGTGTGTATGAAACAGTATGGACCGTGATGTAGCCGTCGAGGGACTCAACGTATAATGTGCGTGGTTTCCAAGCTTGCTCTCTTGTTATCTGATTCTGTATTCTGTGTTTTAATAAGTCAAGGCGATCCTGCAGTCTGTCTGTGTATCTCTCTCTGTCTCTGTTTCTGTCTCTGTTTCTGTCTCTCATTTCTTAGTAGAGCATTTATGCGCTGAGAGAGAGAGAGAGAGAGAGAGAGAGAGGACAGAGACAGACAGACAGACAGACAGACAGACAGACAGAAGAAACGTGAGAGGGGAGAGAGAGAGAAGAGAGAAGAGAGGAGAGAGAGAGAGAGAGAAAAGAGAGAGAGGAGAGAGAGAGAGAGAAATTGATTGATTGATTGATTGATTGAACTTTATCTCACGGTGAAGATATTAGCAAAAAGGGCCCGGGACTCACATATGTCCCTTTGCTACAGTAGAGAGGAGAGAGAGAGAGAAAAAGAGAGAGAGAGAAGAGAGAGAGAGAGGGGGGAGAGAGAGAGAGAGAGAGAATTGATTGATTGATTGATTGAACTTTATTTCTCAACGGTGAAGATATTAGCACAAAGGCCGACTCACATATGTGCCGTTGCTACAGTACAGAGAGAGAGAGAGAGAGAGAGAGAGAGAGAGAGAGAGAGAGAGAGAGAGAGAGAGAGAGAGAGAGAGAGAGAGAGAGAGAGAGAGAGAGAGAGAGAGAGCAATACACCCACCCTGAGCTGCAGCCTTGGCCGCCATTGCTCCGTCCTTGGGAATGATGGGATTGCCTCCACCGCCAGCAGGCTTTTTAAACCGCGGGAGTTTCGGCTCGTCCTTGACATTGGCACCCACGAAACCCTCATTAAGTAGCGATGACCAGGCACTAGAGTCAAAGATCTAACAGAAAAAGAAGAATAAAAATGAAAAATCATCCAATCAAACAACTGAGCCAATGAAACAAACAAGATCAAAACACACGAGAGAAATCTTCGCGCCAAGTATGATCTCATCTTTTATTTCAGTCACCATCCTCATCACCATACCGTTCACCCTCAACATAACCATCGCAGGCACACCACCCTCTCCTTCGCATGCATAATAACTATAATATACACTCACGGCGTCCAAGTCATCCCCCCACTGTTCCTCGTCACCCTCCCCACACCTCCTCCCCACCATCACCATCTTCATCACGACAACCGCGCACGTGTGTGGCCATAGAGAATTATTTACCCGAGAGAGAGAGAGAGAGAGAGAGAGAGAGAGAGAGAGAGAGAGGAGAGAGAGAGAGACAGACAGACAGACAGACAGACAACGACGACGACAGAGACAGAGACAAGACAGAAGACAGACAGACAGAGACACAGACAGACGACAACAGACAGTACAGATACAAGAGAGAGGAGAGAGAGAGAGAGAGAGAGAGAGAGAGAGAGAGAGAGGAGAGACAGACAGACAGACAGCGAAGCGACAGGCAGCGGCAGAGACAAGACAGAAGACAGGAGACAGACAGAGAGACAAGAGACAGAGAAGGACAGGGGACAGGCAGACAGACAGAACAGAGGAGATAAGTACAGAGAAAGGAAAAGGGGAGGGGGAGGGAGAGAGAGAAGAGAGAGAGAGAGAGAGAGAGAGAGAGAGAGAGAGAGAGAGGAGAGAGAGAGAGAGGAAAAGAGGAGAAAAGGGGAGGACAAGACGACAGACAGACAGAAAGGGAGAAGATTTTATCACTGTTTGGGTTTATTACACACACACACACACCACACACACACACCACACACACACACACACACACACACACACACACCACACACCACACACACACACACCCCCCCACACACACACACACAACACACATACACACTCACACACAACCCCCACACACACACACACACCACACACACCAATAATGATCCACACTCACCGCGTCCCAGTCGTCCCCGTCCTGTATATTGTCCCAGGCGGACTGTGAGAAGAGCAGGGTCTTCTCCTCCTTCTTGTCCTCCTTTGCGCGCTGTTCCTGCTCCTTCACAGGGTCCACCTTTTCCTCCTCACGTGAGGACCTCGCTGTCGGGTCGAAGACGAAGGCATCCAGCAGCAGGATCAAGGCCATCGCCATGGAGGCAGCCAGCAGCGGCAGCCGCATCCGCTTTAGACACGTGACTCCTGCACCTGCAATGTGTTGGTGGGTGGATGGGTGGGTATATCGACGCTCGCACAGACTCACGAGGCAGACTGGAAGGCCCGGGGGTACACTCAGAGAAGCATAGGCAGACATAGACACAAATACATATAGACAGACAGACAGACAGACACACACACACACACACACACACACACACACAACACACACACACACACACCCCACACACACACACAAACACACACACACACACACACACAACACAACACACACACACACACACACACACAAAAACGCACGCGCGCGCGCGCACGCACACACGACACACAATACACACACGCACACACACATACACAAACTCAAACACCCAGCACACACACCACACACACACACACACACACCCCACAAAACACACACACACACACACACACACACCCCACACACACACACACACACACCACACACACACACACACACACAACACCAAAACACACACACACACACACACACACACACACACACACACACACACCACACACACACACACACACACAAGTGCGAACGAGAAAAAAGAGGAGAGGAGGATGAGAAAACAAAAAGTTTTTTTGTTCGTTTAAAAAAAAAAAAAAAAAAAAATCTCTAGTGGTGCAACTTGCTGATACCTGTTGTAAGCATGATAATTGTAAGATCAGTCTCATATCAGACTTTAAATAAAAATGGAAGAAGCAGAAGGAAGAGGAGGAGAAGGAGGAGCAGAAGGAGGAGGAGGAAGAAGAAGAAGAAGAGAAGGAGGAAGAAGAAGATAGGGTAGGTATGTGATCAGCGGATGAACACAGGCCTCCAACATTAAAGTCAGTCAGTTGGGGCCGGTCGAACAGTGCTAATTAAAGGCGTGTGGGATTGACAAGCTGCTGGCTGTTCGCATCGAGCTCATCACAGGGAAGCAGATGTGTCCAGGTGCGTAGAATTTCTGTCTGTGCTTGTCCTCTGCTAATCGATACAGACATCTGTGTCAGTCGATTGCAACGATTTCAAATGATAAGCATTTTCTGCGTTGCGCACGAACAAACGACGCAGCTTCATAGCGCAGGCGTGAATAAGCCTTTAACTGCGATCAAATTCTTTTTTTGGCCCGCAATAGGAAAAAATTAAAACTGATATCTAAGCGATATTTTCCAAATTTTGCACGATGATATATCTTCCGTTGGTTTTTACCTGTTCATACCAGCAGGAGTAGTTGCGACCTTATTCCAAAGTTGCATCAATATCCTGCTCAAAGATTAACCGAATAATGACAGTTTTTAACTTTTATTTTATTTTATGTGTTTAAGTTCTCCTCCGGGGTAGTAATATTTTGTATGGACATGCATACATGGACACGCCCATATATCAACATAACAGTAAAATCACATCTTGCTGGCAACCATTGAAATCATTTGAATATTTACACACATGGTTCGGTATTAACAAATGACCAAGCAGGTGCAGGGTTTGTTATACCACAGTTTAAAACTGAAAAACATTTCTTCTTAGGAAAGGGAAGATCTATATTTACTGCAGAATTAGTTGCACTATTAATGGCCTTACTGTATATAGTTAATTTACCAGTGGCGTTATTCAATATTCTGTTTTGTGTGGACTCATTGAATTTCACGGATAGTAAAGTGAGATCTGATATTATGACCTTATTGCTTTACGTCCACAGAAGCGAGGTTGCTTATCATGTGGGGGACAGGAGGGAAGAGGGCGAGAGAGTGAAGGCTCGACCGCAGATACCGCCCGAAAAAGACCGGAGAGACCGTGGACCGCCGCCAGAACAATGGAAGTGTTAAGGCGGTGTCCCTCGCCATTGCCCAGCGACTAGTGCACCGCGCAATTGCTGTTTCATCTGCCGTGCTGGGCAGAGTCACAAGGACAATGTCCGTTGCACTGCTGTTGAGGAACAACCCGAAGCGAAAGAAGTCCAACTTTCGCAGCCCATCTCCACCTCCCTGCTCATGATCTCTTCTGGGCTAACTTGAGGGTCCAGCTCCACCTCCCTCCTCTTGATCTCGCCTGGAACCCTGTGCGATATTATTTCTGAAATAAAGCATTTGGTTCACTGCTTACTTATAAAAGGTACAGGTGTCACTTTCTGTTGGATTCCTTCACACTGTGGACTAACTTTTAATGAATGGATAGAGCAGCAAAACAAGGAACCATCAGGAATATGCAGTCAGCAGTGTTAGACGTTCCGTTGTCTTCAAAGGAGATGTGCAACATTATTGAAAATGACAGGTGGAAACGATTAGGATTTAGTCGACCACTCTCTCATTAACCAGTTTTGAACAATGTTACAAGGTCTGTGTCGAGTTTAGTATATATATAAAACACACACTCACACACACACACACACACACACACACACACACACACACCACACACACACACACACACACACACACACACACACACACCCCACACACCCCACCACACACACACACACATACAACACACACACACAGCACGCGCACGCACCACCACACCACACATACATACACACACACACATACAACACACAAAACACATACACACACCACACACACACACACACACACACACACACACACACACACACACACACACACACACACACACACACACACACACACACACACACACAACCACACACACACACACACACACACACAACACACACACACACACACACACACACACACACACACACACACTCACTAAATCAACATAAAAAATGTATAAAAAGATTATTATTTTATTTTTAAATAAACATGTTCATCGCGAAACACACAAATTACGTTATAGAAAGGGGGAAAAAACCACAACAACATATTTACGTATTAAGAACAAAAATTCAAACAAAAAACACCAACAACAAAAACCAAACAGAATAAACAAACAAGTATCGACTCAGAACGAAACTTACCTGCCATTTCTCAACATCAACGGACACCGAAGCGTGAGAATTAGATCCGCAGCCTCAGCCCTTCTTCCCTGAAGCTGCTACAACCAGCAACGTGTCGATCCTATCGCCGTGCACAACTTGACCTTCTATCCCATAATTAATCTCTGAAGCTAGATTGCATTCGTTGTACACGTGCATCGATCGCTGCGTGGCTGAGGTTACTGTCGGCGTCAGTTGTAGTTTTGTGGACTGCTTATTTACCAGATACTTCTTCTTTTGCGTGTAGACTGATAGGGTTGGGACAGGTACGTGTTGTTTAATTGGCACGGTATTGTTTCAATAGGATCGAAGGCTGTTGCATTCTATACGCACCAGAGCGATTGGCGTATGTATTACTCTGTGTGTGTGTGTGTGTGTGTGTGTGGTGGTGGTGGTGGTGGTGGTGGTGGGTTGGTGTGGTGGTGGTGGTGGTGGTGGTGGGGGTTTTTGGGGTGGTGTGTGTGGTGTGTGTGTGTGTGTGTGTGTGTGTTTGTTGTTTTTTTTCTTTTTTTTTTTTTTGTTTTTTTTTTTTTTTTTTTTTTTTTTTTTTCCCTTAAAATATTATCTTTTTTTTTCTTTAAAAAAAAACAATTTTTTTACTTTTTTTTGTGTTTTTTTGTTGTTGTTGGCTTTTTTTGTGGTTTTAATTTGTGGTTTTGTGTGTTTTGGTTGTTGTGTGTGTGTGTGTGTGTGTGTGTGGTGTGTGTGTGTGTGTGTGTGTTGTGTGTGTGTTGTGTGTGTCGTGCGGGCGTCGGCGGGTGTGTGCGTGCGTGCGTGCGTGCGTGCGTGCGTGGGGGTGCGTGCGTGCGTGCGTGCGTGCGTGCGTTGTTGCGTGCGTGGGTGTTTGGGGGGGGGGAGTAGAATGCACGAAAAATTTTCTCTTGTTTTTTTTTTCCTTCCCCCCCCCCCCCCCTCCAAAATATTTGTGTTGTAGCTGCTGATGAATCCAGTGAGAATGCTTCTGGTCGCTTTAATGGAAACTAAATACCACTTCTTGTGAGGAGTACCGCTCGATTATTACAGGAACGATACGAATTTGAAGGTGACTGCATGTCTCGGCAAACAGCCTCTGTCAACACCTCCGCTATCGCGAATTTGCATTGGATGCATACAGCTGCGGTTGTGCCTTTCTACGAACAGCAGCGTGGTACGATTCAAGGGAGGCTACTCTGCTCATCTCTAACCTGGTTTACTGTGCGGTTATTTTGCAGTTGTTTCCCTTCGAGGTAATCCTGTGGCTAGTGTCTAAGTGTTATCTGTGCATACATTAAGTTTTTGTTTTGCTTTGTGCGTGCATCGTCAGAACTGGTGAGTTCTTCTGTATAATTTTACAAGGTTTCCAGATGTAATAATAATAGCGAAGGTGATACTTATGGTAATAAGTGAATACCATCACCCCCAACATAATGATATTCATCACCATCATCAACATCATCATCACCAAACAACACACACACACACACACAACACACACCCCACACACACACACACACACACACACACACACACACGCACCACGCACGCACGCACCGCACGACACACCCACACCTCACACTCACGCAAGCCGCACGCACGCACACACTCACACAACGCACGCTCGCACGCACGCAGCACACGCACCCACACACGCACGCACGCACCACACCACCACACACACCACCACCAACCACCACACACACACACACACACAACACACACACCCACACACAACACCAAACGAAATAAAGTTCCAAAGCTTTAATATGTCCACTTCAAATCACAAAATAAAACAGAGACTTTTAAATGCAATCCTTCTTCACACACTTGATGCTCACTCTCGGGGCTATCTCATAAACCCACTCAAAGAATATGTATGCATAAAGTTCTTAATAACAACTCCCCAAACTACCTGGCACAGCTCTTTAGTAGTCCCACAACACTAACTGAAGGAATAACCTATGCGTGCCAAGGGCAAGTCTTCACTTGTTTAAAACTAGCATACCCTTCGCTGGAACGTCCGTCTGGAACTCCTTCCCTCAAAATTTTAAAATCCTGCATTTCTCTTCCTTTTTTCAAACGTAATGTGAACAAGTATATTTCCGAGAATAACCTTTCGTCAGACTTGGACGGATTTATTTGAATCACATGTTTGCCTAAATATGTGTGTTGTATACATACATGCATGTCCATGAAAGAAATTTAATTCCGATGCTTCTGCATTTTTTAAAAGGGAACTTTTGGGGTTAACTCATTAATCGTTGCCCTTCCCCGTTAAAAAATTAAAGAATTTCTTTAAATAAACTTCGCCAAAAGGAAAAAAAGCCAAAGGATGGTGTTAGATAGGGGGAAAATGGTAACAACGTCACCTTTTGTTAAAGATTTCCAAAAATTTTAAGTTCTTTGCTTCCCACGAAATAACCAAAAAAAAACCAAAAAAATAATTTAAATTGTAAAGCGGGGGTATTTCGGTATACACAAAATCCAGCATTTTACATTTGTCAGTTAAGTAGAAGAAAAACAAGGCAAAAAAAAAGATTTAAAAAAAATCTCCATCCTAAGCAGCACAGGTCCTCGCCTATTACAAAATAAAGTTTAGGTTTTCCCGCAAGAAAAAAAGGGGGGGAAAAAATTTTTTACCCAAAAAACCCTACCAAAAAAATAAAAAAAGAAGCCAATTTTTCAAAACCCCCCCCAATCTGATCACACAGATCCTCAGCTCCAAAAACAGGTTCAATGATGCTTGAAGCTACACACTTAGGAAACGAACAGAAAAAGCAAACAAAACAGAAGCCATAATTGTATGGTTTGTCAGAAGCGAAGCGGTATAAGATTAGGTATGAGAGCTCATCGTCACATCTCTGTTGACACAGATCCTCAGCTCCAAAAACAGGTTAAATATGAACACGTCCAATAATAAACAGAAAAAGAAAAACAGAAGCCATAATTGTATGGTTTGTCAGAAGCGAAGCGGTATAAGATCAGGTATGAGAGCTCATCGTCACAGCTCTGTTGACACAACTCCTCAGTTCAAAAAACAGGTTCAATGATGCTTTAAGCTACACACTTAAGAAACGAACAGAAAAAGCAAGAAAAACAGAAGCCATAATTGTATGGATAGTTATGATCGAGGGGATATAAGATCAGGTGGGAGAGCACAGCGTCACCTTTCTGTTCACACAGATCCTCAGCTCCAAAAACAGGTTCAATGTTGCTTTAAGCTACGTCCACAGAAATGAACAGAAAAAGCAAACACAACAGAAGCCATAATTGTATGGTTTGTCAGAAGCGAAGCGGTATAAGATCAGGTATGACAGCTCCTCAGCTCCAAAAACATGTTCAATGACGCTTTGTTTACGTCCACAGAAAAGAACAGAAAAACAAAACAAAACTGCATGGCGTATTAAGGACGGGAGAAGAGGCGAGGCGGGAAGTGCGGGGGGGGGGGGGGGGAGGGGGGGGGGGCAGGGAATGAGGACGCAGGTCCAACTCCCTATTCACACAGCTCCGAGTTCATAAAATTTTCTGTTGAGGTTTAACGTCCGCAGAGACCAGTTACGGTCTACTGGGGACGGGGAAGGTGGGGGCGGCTGAAAATCTTTTTCAATGTTGCTTTACGTCCACAGAGACCATACGGACTATAAAGGACAGGGAGCTCAGTACGTCCACTTCGACTTTCACACAGCTCCTGAGCTCTCAAACTAAATACCAGTTCAGTTCGATGTTGCTTTACATCCACAGTCTGAGACCATACGGACTATTAGGAACAGGGAGCAGCCCAAGACATCCACCTCGATTTTGACACAGCTCCTGAGCTCTGTAACTGAATATCAGTTCAGTTCTGTGTTGCTTTCCTTCCAAAGAGGTCATATGGACTACTAGGGTCGGGGAGCCCAGGACATCCACCTCGACATTCACACTGTTCCTGAGCTCTGAAACTTGAGACCAGTTCAGTTGACTGTTGCTTTACGTCCATAGACAACATACGGACTATTAGGGACGGGGAGCAGCCCAGAACGTCCACCTCGGATTTCACACAGCTCCTGGGCTCTGAAACCTAAGATCCATTCAGTTCAATGTTGCTTTACGTCCACAGAGACCGTACGGACTAACAGGGACGTCCATCTCAATTTCCACACAGCTCCTGAACTTTTAAATTTAAGAACAGATCAGTTCAGTGTTGCTTCATCATCTCCTAGACAGCGTACGGACTATTAGGGACGGGAGCAGTCCAAGCGTCCACATCGACTTCCACACAGCTCCTGAGCTCTGTAACATGAACAGATCAGTTCAGTGTTGCTTCATCATCTCCTAGACAGCGTACGGACTATTAGGGACGGGAGCAGTCCAAGGCGTCCACCTCGACTTCCACACAGCTCCTGAGCTCTGTAACTGAATACCAGTTCAGTTCAGTGTTGCTTCACGTCCACAGAGACCGTACAGACTATTAGGGACGGGGAGAAGCCCAGGACGTTTACCGCGACTTTCACACAGCTCCTGAGCTCTGTAACTGAATACCAGTTCAGTTCAGTGTTGCTTCACGTCCACAGAGACCGTACGGACTATTAGGGACGGGGAGAAGCCCAGGACGTTTACCGCGACTTTCACACAGCTCCTGAGCTCTGTAACTGAATACCAGTTCAGTTCAGTGTTGCTTCACGTCCACAGAGACCGTACAGACTATTAGGGACGGGGAGAAGCCCAGGACGTTTACCGCGACTTTCACACAGCTCCTGAGCTCTGTAACTGAATAAAATAATAGTAAACATGGTGCTTAACGTCCACAGAACCAATAGGGCTCATTAGGGACGGGTACTGAATATCCTTAGATTCGCTCTATTTATACTCAGCTGCCGAGCAACAGCGGGTCCGGTGGGGGGGGGGGGGACGGGGGGGCGGGGGGGGGGGGGGGGAGCGAGTAGGACGTGGATGATCACAGACAAAATAGGGCGCTATAGCGCGAATGTAACGTAGCATAAATCGCATTCCATGTAACAAATTTTCAAACAATTGAATACACATTATGTTGGTAAATGACACAGCACAGTTTCAGCCAATATTTGTCAAAACAGGTTCTCCGAAAATAAGCATTTATCAAAACTGCTGGTGGGACTACGCGGAACTTTGTCACAGTTGCGTTGTTCAAAATTGAATACGTACATTGGGATACCAGTTGTCATTGTCTTTTTCAATTCTGAAGAGCACAAGGTGACACACATTCATTTATAGACACCAGTTATTAGGCACTACGCATCAAACACAAAGGTAAAGTTAATGGTATTCATTGGCAACGCATGTTGCAAGACAATGTGTTTGCAAAAAGTGACGTTAACTATAAACAGTAAGCGGCAAAGGAGAACGCGGAAAGAATACTCACCAAAATAAACAGGTCATGAATGAAAAAATAAAATGAAATAAAAACAACAAACACGACAACAGCAACAACAAAACGCACACACACACAAATCAACAACAACAACAAAAACAAAACTCTCTCTCTCTCTCTCTCTCTCTCTCTCTCTCTCTCTCTACTCTCTCTCTTCTCTCTCAACAACAACAACAACAACAACAACAACAACACACACACACACACACACACACACACACACACACACACACACACACACACACACACACACACACACACACACACACACACACACATCGGGAATTTTGGTTTCCTTGTTTGTTTCAGTTAGCTGTTTTCTTCTGGTGAGTACGTTTCCCTTGATCTTTACCGAATGTTCTTCTCTCCAGCGCTCACTCAGTTTCTTTCCTCGTTAACCATAATCATATATTTACAGTGTCCGTGACATTATAACATTATGAGGGGGAGTGGGAGTGAGGGCTGGGTGGTGGAGAGAGTGAAAGCAATGGAGAAGAAAGACGTTGCTTGATGTTTTCGGTTTTTTCGGACTCTGGAAACGTGGTAACTAACTACTACAAAAAACTCAATATATCTCAACTAACTTTATAGTCAACGACAACAATAATAATGATGATAGTGAGAATACAATAGCGCTTCAACACCAATGACAACAATATGCTTCGAGATAGCTATATGCACTGGCAAGAATCATAAACTGAGAAATAAAGAAGAGAGAGAGAGAGAGAGAGAGAGAGAGAGAGAGAGAGAGAGAGAGAGAGAGAGAGAGAGAGAGAGAGAGAGAGAGAAGAGAGAGAGAGAGAGAGAGAGAGGCAGAGACAGAGACAGAGACAGAGACAGAGAGACAGAGACAGAGACAGAGAGACAGAGAGACAGAGAGACGTAGACAGACAGACAAATAGATAGAGACAGAGAGACAGAGAGAGAAAGAGAGACAGAGACAAACCGACAGAAAGAGACAGAGACACAGAGAGAGAGAGTGCGGGTGGGGGGGGGTGCGGGGGGGGGGGGGGGGGGGGGGGGGAGTGGGGGGGGGGGGGGGTAGGTGAATGACAATACCTGTTGTCAAACATGCATTTCAACAACAACGACAAAAATCAGCCGAAACTTAATTACATTCTTTGATGACACCTGGTTTCAAGCACCATGTTTTAAAATACAAAGTGAAGTACACATTGAAACGTCGGATACCATGAATATGATTGGAAACGCAGTCAACTGCATTCATATTTCAAAACATAAAATTGCCTACATTTTTAACAACAACAGCTCTCGGACATTATACGCCTGAATACAGTAGCATTGGGGTAAATGCATGAACAACACTACAACACATCAACGGACCAAAAAGTCCAACTCATCAAATCACAATTAAAACTCTGAGTCTCTGTAACGACAAATAACGACATCACCACAAAAATCACCGGTCTGTGAACAATGCACGTGCTACAGTTAGTTAGTAACCGGATTTTAACGTCGTGTCACTGCAAAGGGTCACATCAGAAGAATCAAACTCTGACAATCAAACTCTTCTCATAATTATATATAAAAGAAATTAATGTCTCAAGTCACTCTACAAAACCAATCCCTACGCAAACGGAGAGAAAATATACATACACAAACATCAAACACAAATGTTCAAAGAGTTAAGTTAGTCCCTTCAATATTACATCTATTAACAGAACACATGCTGGTATCGTCGACCATTCCGTCAAACAAAATAAAAATTTAAAAGGTTAGGTAAATATGTTATGGCAAATATCAGTACCATATGGCAGCAAGCTGCACATACCAGCTACCAAGTATTATCTCCTAGCTGCTCAACAAGAGCCATACAAAAAATCCTACCTTTTAACGAAAAATGTTTGAGCATTTTCCAGAGGGGGGGGGGGGGGGGGGGGGGGGGGGACCAGGCAGAAAAAAAGAGAGTCAAAATGAAAAAAGGAATCAAATGTCAGCCCAAATCAAATGTCACTCACATCACAATAATCGCCGGTCTGTGAGCTATGCATGTGTCACACTCACATCACAATAATCGCCGGTCTGTGAGCTATGCATGTGTCACACTCACATCACAATAATCGCCGGTCTGTGAGCTATGCATGTGTCACACTCACATCACAATAATCGCCGGTCTGTGAGCTATGCATGTGTCACACTCACATCACAATAATCGCCGGTCTGTGAGCTATGCATGTGTCACACTCACATCACAATAATCGCCGGTCTGTGAGCTATGCATGTGTCACACTCACATCACAATAATCGCCGGTCTGTGAGCTATGCATGTGTCACACTCACATCACAATAATCACCGGTCAGTAAACAATGCACAATAATCAGTGGTCTGTGAGCAATGCATGATCATAGTCACACCACAAAAATCGTTAGTCTAAACACAATGAATGTGTTATAGTCACATGGCTGGTCTGCACACAATGCATGTGTTACAGTCACCCACCGACATTCACCAGTCTGTACACAATGCATGTGTTACAGTCACCCACCGACATTCACCAGTCTGTACACATGCATGTGTCATAATCAAATCACAGGAATCACCGGCCTGTACACAACACATAATTCGTATGTCACACTTTACACACAAGAATCGCCGGTTGTGACATGCATGTCAATCACACACAAAAATCGGGCTTACAAAGATGTGTAATCACACCCCAAAATAGGTCAGTACAGACAAATTCAGTCTGACAAAGCATGGTTTTTTCAACAAAAACGTTTCAAAACC
>JABMCL010001615.1:145000-195015 GCA_018857735.1 Alviniconcha marisindica | reverse complement strand
TCAGTCCAGTGCGGTCTGACTGACGACAAACAGTTCAGTCCAGTGCGGTCTGACTGACGAGGGCTTTGGACGTTAGTAAACCGCCACAAGAGTCTGTCTCTCCGATGCCCCAGAGCAGAACAGTCCAGCGGCAAAGGGCGATGTGTGTGAAGCTCGCTGGCCGGACCGCTTTGCTTCACAGGCCCTGGGCTCGGGAACATCAAGCAATGACTCGCTCGCCGACCGGTGAGAGAGACAGTGTGGCAGGTTTCAACGGACGGAACGACAAGTGACAGAAAGCAGCCGATACTGCCGTTCACAGACCAACATGCGGAATGAGACATAAAAGCAAAGCAATATCAGCAAAAGTCCAAATAAAAACAAACTTCAGTCACAACACCGGGTGATTCATCACGCCGACGTCTTGGCTGGCCTAAGTCTGAGCCCATTACGTAATGGACTCAGCGGTCTACAGCGTGGGGAAATCCCGATAGGCAAGAATAGGCAGCGGTACAGTACTACTACTACTTGGTTCTTAATGTCCTCGGATGTCAGTTGACATATTAGAGACAAAGCGGTACAGGCCGCGGTGTACGGATTACACCTACGCCTTCCCCGGTATCTTCCTGGTGTGGGGCAGAGACACAAAGGGTGACACGGCGAGTTCAGCCACCCTTCTCTTCTTTTTTCTCTTTTTTTCTTTTCTTTTCTCTCTCTCTCTCTCTCTCTCTCTCTCTCTCTCTCTCTCTCTCTCTCTCTCTCTCTCTCTCTCTCTCTCTCTCTCTCTCTCTCTCTCTCTCTCTCTCTCTCTCTCTCCCCACACACCACACACACACACACAAACACACACCACCACACACCATTCATTATCTTATAAACTTTCTTTGGCTTTTCCAGGAAAAAGCAACAACAAAAAACAAAACAAGAAACAAGCTATCTACATCTTAGTAACAAGTTTACCCAACAGCAGAATGTCTACTCAGTGATCATAAAAATCCCCAGGAGCCCTACTGTCGGTTGTTTGGCGTTCAGTGACGTTTGATGACCACAGGTAGGTAGGTAGTGTTGCTTAATGTCCTCTGATGTCAGTTGACATATTAGGGACAAGCTGAGACCAATGCCGAAGCCGGGGTTTAATAACTTTTCGTCCACGGAAACCAGAAAGGGTCGTTAGGAGGGGCAGCCCAGGACCCTCCACCTCGACTGGGCGGCGTCATGCCCGGGCGGCGTCATGCAGTGAAACCGTCATAAAGGGCCCCGTGGCCCCCGGGTTTTCTTTGGGTTTTCCCCCGGGTTCCCCATGGACATGCCGCCCGGGAGGGTGCCGTGGCCAGCGGTCCTGTGGGCAGCCACTGGGGGGGTGGCTCATGTGGGGCAGGCCTCCAGCAAGGGGAGGCCACTGGGTGGTGGCTCATGTGGGGAGGCCCCAGCAAGGGGAGGCCCCCTGGGGGGTGGGTCATGTGGGGAGGGGCCCCCAGCAAGGGGAGGCCACTGGGTGGTGGCCCCTGTGGGGGGGGGGCCTCCAGCAAGGGGAGGCCAATGGGGGTGGCTCATGTGGGGGCGGGGCCCCCAGCAAGGGGAGGCCACTGGGGGGGGTGGCTCATGTGGGGCAGGCCTCCAGCAAGGGGAGGCCACGGGTGGTGGCTCATGTGGGGCGGGGCCCCCAGCAAGGGGAGGCCACTGGGTGGTGGCTCATGTGGCGGCGGGCCTCCAGCAAGGGGAGGCCACTGGGTGGTGGTCATGTGGGGCAGGCCTCCAGCAAAAGGGGAGGCCACTGGGTGGTGGGGTCATGTGGGGGCGGGGGGAGGGGGGCCTTCCCAGCCCAAAGGGGGGGCCACTGGGTGGTGGCTCATGTGGCGGCAGGCCTCCAGCAAGGGGAGGCCACTGGGGGTGGCTCATGTGGCGGCAGGCCTCCAGCAAGGGGAGGCCACTGGGGGGTGGCTCATGTGGGGGGGGCGGGGGGCCTTTCCCAGGGGGGAAGGGGAGGCCACTGGAAAAGATGGGGGGGCCCCTGTATGGGGCTCGAGGGGTGAACCGTCTGAGAAACCCAGAGAGAGAGAGAGAGATTGACAAAGACAAAATTTTTTAATGATTTTAGGCCATCTGCCCAGTCTCATAGGGGTAACAATGGGTTTTCAATATGTGTACATTTTCACATTTTGAAATTTTAAAACCTTTGGCCCCGGGGGGGCCCCAAAACAAAACCACCCCTAAAAAAGAGAGAGGGGAAAAGAGGGGGGAGAGAGAGAGAGAGGGGAGAGAGAGAGAAAAGAGAGAGAGAGAGATCAGTCTAACAGCCAGTCCCTGTTCTAAAACCAAATAAAAACGACAATACCCAAAAAAAAAGAGAAGAGGGAGCAAGGGGGGGAAAAGGGAGAGAAGAGGAAGAAGAAGGAAAAGGGGGGGGAAAAAGAAAGGGGAGAGAGACTAGTCAGCTTTGCTCAGAAACCCGAAATTAACCGGCCCTTCACTGCCATGATGTCATTGAAAAAGACCAATAAAAGCGCAAAATTTTAAATCCTTAAACCTTTTTGTTTTCTTTTTCGCACTGGCTTTGGAAAGGATTTTCACCAAAATGCATCGCACTGAGAGTAGATGTGTTTTTAGGACCGGAAAATATGTTGTTTGCAGGCGCTTCCATGTATCTTCAAAAGCCCGGAAATTTAACAGGCTAGGGCCATGAAGGGGTTAACAGCGCTGACACATCAGTTTATCCGTTGATAGGAACAGCCTCACCAATACCAAATACCAAACATGCTCACCAATTTTGGGGATATTTCCGGCCCGTAAGCTGTTCGTCTCAAGAATCAATGGCTTCGTCTACTCGTCACATGATGTTCTAAGATATTGGAATTTCCCGATGACGAGTTAAGCCCGTTCTTAATTGGGCGCATGTTTCTTCACGAACCTAGTTGGATTGTTGTTGTTGAGTTTTTGTTTAATGTCCTCAGATGCTAAAAGCATATTAGGGACAATCTATAAAACAAGCTTGACTTGGATATATCATAGTTAGATCATGGGGGAGACGGGGGGGATGGGGAGCGAAGAAAGCTTGGTCCACTTGCGGATCAATATTTGGATCGGGATATGAGGTCGCTGGAACAAAGGGGGAATGAGGGGTGAGGGGAGAGATGAGATGTGTCCACCTGCGGATCAATACTGGGGTCAGGGTGCTGGGTCGTCTTGGCCTGTACTGGGGCACTCACTCGTAGAACTGGGCAGCACGCTAGTGGTCCGGTTAAAAAGATCGTCGTCCACTATTTACAGTTAAAAACTGGGCTGCAGATGAAAAACCTTGCAAGGTTATGTCGGCGGGCTGCACCAACATGTAATATGTACAATCGGCACACACAGTATTTACAGTTAAAAACGTCGAAGACGCACATGGTAGTTTAAATACACTTGTAGTAAAATCGAGGCCTGTAGTCAGGCGGCTAAAAACACTCGGGTATGCAAGCATACATTTGTGGTGGTCGCTGGAATCAGGTCCAGCAGACTAGAACTGGGTGCGGGAAGTGATGCTTTATGTCCTCAGATGTCAGCTGACATATTAGGGACAAGTTGTGACCAATGCCGAAGCACGGTGCAATAAATCTTTACGTCCACGAAAACATTCGCCCAGTTAAGAACGGGCTTTACGTGTTTAGGCCACGAGCTCTGTGGTTTAGGCCAGTGGCACCGGATTCACTGACTAAAAATAGCGGCACTCCAAAAGTCGCCTTCCCCAGAAGGTAGCCACTTCCATGTAGGTATTGGTTTTTGAGAAAGGATGTAAATGGTTTGGGGGAGTTTATAAAAAGGAAAGATGTATTTGATTTTCTTAGGAAACAAAGTGGTAATATTTATTTTTTGCAAGAAACACACTCAAAGAGTGATATGGAGAATGTTGTCACATCACAATGGGGCTTCGAGTGTATTGTTGCTGGGCAGGACTCGGGAAGTAAGGGAGTAGCAGTTGTATTTAAGAACAACTTTGTGTATAAAGTACATAGTGTTGTGAAAGAAATTCAATAACTCGCTTCTTCGAGATAGAGTATTTGTAAACCTAAAGTAGGTGATTCTGGATTGAAAAAATAGTATGCTATTCCAGTATATGACAGACATGATATACATAAGATTAAAGAAGAAGAGTTGGTTCTAACAATTGATGATCAATTATTTTTTGAAATTATTATTAATAATGTGTGTAAAACAGTTTCAAGACGAGTCTTCCTTCTGTCGAAATTAAGGTACACCAGGAAACACATTAAACCTCACATTGATTATGCGTCAGTCGTGTGGGACGGATGTGGTGATGTTCTCAAAAAGAGATTAAATTCTCTGCACAGAAGAGCTGTAAAGTTAATCTTTCCAGATACAACTCTAACTACTGACCAGAAATTAAAAGAGATGAGAATAATGAGCCTACAAAAACACTTGACGAGTATAACAAAGGTTTGTTGATGTACAGGGTCCTTAGCAATGAGGCCCCAGAGTACATATCTAACCTGTACACACACACTCCCTCACGCTATTCCAATTCTAGGAACTATCACCTTAGTTTGCCTAGGCCAAGGATGAGACTATTCAAAACAAGTATATCCTTCTCTGGTGCTTATCTATGGAACAACCTACCTCTGACAGTCAGGTCTTGTCAGTCGCTCTTTCAAGCGTAAACTTCGTGCACAGCTTGAAGTAGTTACATAGGATGGACTGTGACAAAGTATTCCGCCCAATCCTTCCGACTGCTTGTGATACACACTCCGAGCACCGCTTTCGGCACCTTCCTCCAAAAGATGTCATAAACCAGTGCTTGGAGTTTGCTTGTGATATACACCCATACAACTCCGCCCAGTCCTTCCGACTGCCTTCCGACCCACCCCCTCCCCCCGTTTTTTGTTTTATTTTGTTTTTGTTTTTTGTTTTTTTCCTCCCCCCTCTCCTTCTCCCTTACTGTTCTTTATAAGATAATCATTGGCTGCTTCTGTTTTCTTTTCCGATACTAGTCATATGAACTGATCAGATGTTCTGCTGCTTCATTTGCTCATAATTGCTCACCGTATGCTAAAAATGTAACTGAATGATGTATGGCATGTGTTCATCTGGCGCTGGGGAGCACGCTATGTTTTGTGTGGAAATTCTCATGTATAACGTTTCACTCACTCATTCATGCCTATATGTATATAAATAATGCCTGTAATTTGATATCTATTCTTCAGTAGTTTGGCAAGGACTATGATGATGATGAAGTGATGCTTAATGTCCTCAGATGTCAGTTGACATATTAGGGACAAGTTGTGACCAATGCCGAAGCACGGTGCAATAATTCTTTACGTCCACGGAAACCAGAAGGCTCGTTAGGACGGACAGTCCAGGACGTCCACCTCGACTCTCACACAGCTCCTGAACTATGTAGCAAGGACTAGTTGTTAGACAGGTTTTTGACTGAACCTAAACTACAATCCTTGTCAAATAAAGTTTTCGAGTTCGAGTTCTCTCTCTCTCTCTCTCTCTCTCTCTCTCTCTCTCTCTCTCTCTCTCTCTCTCTCTCTCTCTCTCTCTCTCTCTCTCTCTCTCTCTCTCTCTCTCTCTCTCTAACGCAAAAGGTTGTTCACGGCAAAACCCCGCAGTATCTGAAAAACTCATGATTCCATCTGAACGTCTTCATGTTCATGGGAATAAACAGCTTTTGCCCAGAACAAGGATTGATATCTTTAAAACGAGTTTCTCCTTTTCAGGCTCCTTAGCGTGGAATAGTTTAGCTCATCATCTCAGATACCCATGGAATTAAAAACGTTCAAAAGGAAAGCATTTCAAGGGACTCGCTAAGCCACTTGAATACTTCTTTATACTTCTTGTTCTTTCTTCTTCTTCTTTTTATCTCGCTTGTCAGAAAGCTTGACACAAAATGTATAGAATGTTGTTAGTTTTCCCTTCCTTGCTGTTGTAAAGTTTTAGAGAAAAAAAATGTTGGTTTTTGTTGTTGTTGTATTTTCATGAAATATTTACTTTTTCTTTTTCCTCGTGGTCATCATTTTTTTTTTTAATTCAAATTTAATGTTTGCATATATGATTGTTGGTGTGTGTGATGTGCTTTGATTTTGGTTAGGTGTGTATAATGCGCCATCGCTTAGCTTCCAATCCTGTTAGATGTGATCTTGTTTTATAGTAGATAGTGAGATAGTCATTATTCTGTCGCTTTCCTTTATTCGTTAATTTGTTTGTGTAATTCTCTCTCTCTCTCTCTCTCTCTCTCTCTCTCTCTCTCTCTCTCTCTCTCTCTCTCTCTCTCTCTCTCTCTCTCTCTCTCTCTCTCTCTCTCTCTCTCTCTCTCTCTCTCTCTCTCTCCCCCCTAACTTTTTGGGGGGGAATTGGCCTTATTTTGCTTTATTATTGCTCTGTTCGTATGATGTGATGTTTTAGACAGAAATTAGTTTTTGTTTTGTTTTTAAGTCGTTTTTTCTTTTCTTTCTCTAGCGTATTTAATTTGAATTCTTGTTTGATGTATTGAGTGTTGCTGTGATTGTCATCAGGGACAGATTTGCAAAAAAGCAGACACGTGCTTAAATCTTTATCCCTGTGTAATAAAGTATTATCTTATCTTATCTTATCTTATCTTATCTTATATCTCTCTCTCTCTCTCTCTCTCTCTCTCTCTCTCTCTCTCTCTCTCTCTCTCTCTCTCTCTCTCTCTCTCTCTCTCTCTCTCTCTCTCTCTCTCTCTCTCTCTCAACAAGAATAGATTATTTGCGAGGAACACTTTCGTGTTGTAAATGTTACACTACTACCATTACTATCAACGACCAGATCATTGCTACTAGTACCACTGCTACTACTAAATAAAGTACAAACAAAACAACAACAAAAAGCAGTATAAACCTGTACTGTGCAGTATCCAATATCATTGTCATGACACACACGATGCAGTGTTAAAACACGAATTCTGACAAAGTGAACACTCGTTTCCAACTCAAACTAGGCCGGTATTGTAAACTTTGGATCATAACCCTAATCAATCATAGTTCAGGAGCTGTGTGAGAGTCAAGATGGCCGTCCTGGGCTGTCCGTCCTAACGAGCCTTCTGGTTTCCGTGGACGTAAAGCTATATTGAACCATGCTTCGGCATTGGTCTCAGCTTGTCCCTAATATGTCAACTGACATCAGAGGACATTAAGCAACACTACCTACCTACCTGTGGTCATCACACAGTCACTGAACAGCCAAACAACCGACAGTAGGGCTCCTGGGGATTTTTATGATCACTGAGTAGACATTCTGCTGTTGGGTAAACTTGTTACTAAGATGTAGATAGCTTGTTTCTTGTTTTGTTTTTTGTTGTTGCTTTTTCCTGGAAAAGCCAGTTAGATACAGTTGATAAGATAATGAACTGATGTGTGTGTGTGTGTGTGTGTGTGTGTGTGTGTGTGTGTGTGTGTGTGAGAGAGAGAGAGAGAGAGAGAGAGAGAGAGAGAGAGAGAGAGAGAGAGAGAGAGAGAGACACACACACACACACACACAGAGAATCAAAAGCACAGACGATAGCCGCGTGGCTGAACTCGCCGTGTCACCCTTTGTGTCTCTGCCCCACACCAGGAAGATACCGGGGAAGGCGTAGGTGTAATCCGTACACCGCGGCCTGTACCGCTTTGTCTCTAATATGTCAACTGACATCCGAGGACATTAAGAACCAAGTAGTAGTAGTACTGTACCGCTGCCTATTCTTGCCTATCGGGATTTCCCCACGCTGTAGACCGCTGAGTCCATTACGTAATGGGCTCAGACTTAGGCCAGCCAAGACGTCGGCGTGATGAATCACCCGGTGTTGTGACTGAAGTTTGTTTTTATTTGGACTTTTGCTGATATTGCTTTGCTTTTATGTCTCATTCCGCATGTTGGTCTGTGAACGGCAGTATCGGCTGCTTTCTGTCACTTGTCGTTCCGTCCGTTGAAACCTGCCACACTGTCTCTCTCACCGGTCGGCGAGCGAGTCATTGCTTGATGTTCCCGAGCCCAGGGCCTGTGAAGCAAAGCGGTCCGGCCAGCGAGCTTCACACACATCGCCCTTTGCCGCTGGACTGTTCTGCTCTGGGGCATCGGAGAGACAGACTCTTGTGGCGGTTTACTAACGTCCAAAGCCCTCGTCAGTCAGACCGCACTGGACTGAACTGTTTGTCGTCAGTCAGACCGCACTGGACTGAACTGCTTGTCGTCAGTCAGACCGCACTGGACTGAACTGTTTGTCGTCAGTCAGACCACACTGGACTGAACTGTTTGTCGTCAGTCAGACCGCACTGGACTGAACTGCTTGTCGTCAGTCAGACCGCACTGGACTGAACTGCTTGTCGTCAGTCAGACCGCACGGGACTGAACTGTTTGTCGTCAGTCAGTCAGACCACATTGGACTGAACTGTTTGACTTCAGACCACACTGGACTGAACTGTTTGACTTCAGACCACACTGGACTGAACTGTCTGTCGTCAATCAGACCACATTGGACTGAACTGCTTGAAAGGCAACGCTGGGGAACGTCTGAAGACCGGAGTGCAGCGCCTCCTGACGGGCCGAGCTCAGTTTGGCGGGGCAGTACGGGTTCTGCGTGTTCCCATGGCAGCTCACCAGCTGCTGGTCAGCCTTCACCATGACACCCGTCGTTTGTCAGCCGCTATAAGTACATAGTTCAAAACCAACGTGGGTGAGGTCTATGCTGCGGCACAGTTTGTCTAGGTGACAAATGCAGAGAGAGAGAGAGAGAGAGAGAGAGAGAGAGAGAGAGAGAGAGAGAGAGAGAGAGAGAGAGAGACGTAAAGCTATATTGAACCATGCCTCAGCATTGGTCTCAGCTTGTCCCTAATATGTCAACTGACATCTGAGGACATTAAGCAACACTACTACCTACCTACCCTAATTAATCAGATCGTTAGTTCTCACCTTCTGCTTTCAGGTGTCTCGATCGTCAAGCAAGTTGTTGTTCTTGTGTGACTGGAACCTAATGAACCGTTTCTCGTTGGAGCCTCGCCCTCACCTGTGCTTCCGTAATATTGAGTGACGTTTTTCACCCATGGCACTTTGATTTTCTCTTCGTAAGTTTATATACAGCTTTGATCGCATTGGTGCATGCATCCATGAAGATGTCTGTTTTCTTATTTAAAAACAAAACAAAACAAAATTACTACTTTTTAATAGACGATTTCCGGAAATAAAGCGGACGCAACTTAGGTGCCCTCCTGATCCAGTTCGTTTTCACGCAGTACCACTTTATGTGCAAACATTGATAAACAGAAGAAGTTTAAGATCTGCTTGCGCAAACATTGATAGGAATGTAATAGCTGCTTGCGCAAAGAAACATTGAAAGACAAGAGTTTAGTACCTGCTTTTGCAAACACTGATAGCCAAGCAGTTTGATATTTATTTGCTAGTGCACACTGATAGACAGGAAGTTTAGTATCAGTTTGTGCAGACATTGATAGACAAGTAGTTTAGTATCTGCCGGTGAGCCGGTTTGGCCCAGCGGTAAGGCTCGAATCTGCTTCGGCTCTCCTTTCTCTTCCAAAGTTGTGGTCTGTGGACACTGTCTTGTGACTTTGTCCCTCACAATTAATGAAACATTAAAATGGCTCTCATCGCTGCCCATCTTAATGCAGGAGCCATTCTGGTGGTGACAGTGTAGGGATAGGTATATAATCTTCTTGTTCCCCCGTCCCTAATAAGCCTTTTGGTTTCTGTGGACGTTAAGCACCATGTTTACTTACTTAGTATCTGCTTGTGCAGACATTGATAGGTAGTTTAATATGTTTGTGCAGCCAGTGATTGACATGTAGTTTAATATCTGTGCAGACATTGATAGACAGGTAGTTTATCTGTTTGTGCAGACATTGATAGGTAGTTGTAATATCTGTTTGTGCAGACATTGATAGGTAGTTTAATTTTTGTTTGTGCAGACATTGACTGACACATAGTTTGATATCTGTATAGAGACTGATAGACATGTAGTTTAATATCTGTGCAGATATTGATAGACAGGTAGTTTAATATCTGTGCAGACATTTATAGACAGGTAGTTTAATCTGTTTGTGCAGACATTGATAGGTAGTTCAATATCTTTGTGCAGACATTGATAGGTAGTTTAATATACGTGCAGACATTGACAGGTAAATATCTGTTTGTGCAGACATTGATAGACAGGTAGTTTAATATTTGTTTGTGCAGACATTGATAGACAGGCAGTTTAATATATGTGCAGACACTGATAGACAGGTAGTTTAATATCTGTGCAGATATTGATAGACAGGTAGTTTAATATCTGTGCAGACATTGATAGACAGGTAGTTTAATCTGTTTGTGCAGACATTGATAGGTAGTTCAATATCTTTGTGCAGACATTGATAGGTAGTTTAATATATGTGCAGACATTGACAGGTAAATATCTGTTTGTGCAGACATTGATAGACAGGTAGTTTAATATTTGTTTGTGCAGACATTGATAGGCAGTTTAATATATGTGCAGACACTGATAGACAGGTAGTTTAATATCTGCTTGTGCAGACATTGATAGGTAGTTTAATATCTGTTTGTGCAGATATTGATAGACAAGTAGTTTAGTATCTGCTTGTACAAACATTGACAAATAGTTCAAATATCTGCTTGTGCAAAAAAATCTTGGAGGAAAAAAAGGTTTAATGTATCTACTCGTGCACACAAATATTGATAGAATTAGTTTATCAACTTTTACAAATGAAACTAACAAACATCATCAGCCTGCACAAAGAAATATTGGCAGATAAATCAGCTGTGTGCTTGGGCAAACAGAAGTAGTTCATATATGTCTGTATGAATGCTGATAGAAGCTGTTAGATGTTTGTGGCTTGTGCAGACACATATATACACACGTAGTTTATAACTGCTTGTGCAGACATAGATACAGAAACAGTTGATAACTGCTTATGCAGACATAGATACAGAAACAGTTGATAACTGCTTATGCAGACATAGATACAGAAACAGTCGATAACTGCTTGTGCAGACATAGATACAGAAACAGTTGATAACTGCTTATGCAGACATAGATACAGAAACAGTTGATAACTGCTTATGCAGACATAGATACAGAAGCAGTTGATAACTGCTTGTGCAGACAGAGATACAGAAGTAGTGTATAACTGCTTGTGCAGACATAGATACAGAAGCAGTTTATAACTGCTTGTGCAGACATAAATACAGAAGCAGTTTATAACTGCTTGTGCAGACATAGATACAGAAGCAGTGTATAACTGCTTGTGCAGACATAAATACAGAAGCAGTTTATAACTGCTTGTGCAGACATAGATACAGAAGCAGTGTATAACTGCTTGTGCAGATATTTCATGAGGCCTGTCCTCCCCCAGTTTCTTGGTGAAGGCACCTGGGGCACACTGACAACGCCGTTTCCTCGGCAGGTCTCAGGCCTGGTAACCAGGATCCTCACTTCACAGACCCTGCTGGTGATGGTGGTGGTGGACACACCCTGCCATTTGGAATATATCTGTGCATCTTCTTGACCATTTCCTTCAGCAGCCAGCAAGTGTCACTCTTCTTCCAAAGACAGCCACTCACAACACAACAGAATGGGATACAGGCGTGGAATACTGACTCTTTTAATCTCCTCAAAGAGTAGACAAACAACACATGAAGTCTTAAAGTACGGCCATTATACACATCATCAATGTCAAAACAGTGACCATCCAGGTCCCCCCCCCCCCCTCCCCCACTCATTTCTTCCTTCTGCTGTTGATCTGCAGTAAGTGGAGAGCAGCGTCTTCCAGCGAACTGAAAAGAGACAAAGAAGAACATGACACAGCATTTGCACAACTCCACTCACATCTTTAGCGTCGTATCAAAACAAAGACATTATCATGTTCATATCATTCACAGAGCCCATAATCCCCTCCCTCGCAAAGTTTATTAATAACGCCATCTGTGTTACTCTTTCCCACCATCAAACATTTGACCTGGGACGGTTCACAGTGGGACGGTTCACAGTGGGATGGTTCACAGTGGTCTAGGACTAGCACTGGGATGGTTCACAGTGCTCTAGGACCAGTGCTGTAAAATCCAGGCATGTGGTGGAAACTGAGCGCTGACAGAAAAAGAAAGCTGAACAGTCCCACAGCTGACCGCACCCAGACCTCCAGTCAGTCCCATCCGAGGTGTGGTGCCTGGTCCCTGCACCGGTCCACATTTGTAACCACCCAGACCTCCAGTCAGTCCCATCCGAGGTGTGGTGCTTGGTCCCTGCACCGGTCCATGTTTGTAACCACAAATATGGCAGCACAGAGCCAGAGCACTCGCTCTTCAAAGCCAAGTCAAGCAGGAGCCAGCAAGGTCACTACACAGAGCGCTGACCGTCATGACCTAGGCTTCGTGCCTGCCACAAGACTGCTCCAGTCAATTTGTGTGCAGACTGCAAATGTCCGTCACATGAGACTATAAACTGTGTGCATGCGCATACAAAAAGATCACATCTGCATCTTAAAGATCCTGTGGTCCATGTCAAAGTTTGCAGGATTATGGAAACACTCAAAATAACCCTGCATGCGCCAAACCATGTGAAGTGCAGTGAGTCTGCATGAGAGCAGACAAAAGTGTATTATCAAAGCAATTAATAATGACAGAAAATCCTGATCAGTATAATTCAAGAACGGGAGACTACTGTGTGCGGTAATCCAAGTTCAAAAAAATGCTGTCTCAGTTAACCAGAGGACAAAGCAAGCAACAAACCTTCGTCTTCCAACATCCTCTTCTTCATCCTCGCCACTGCTAACACCATCATCACCTCCATCATCATCACTGTCATCATCACCCTCAGCATCTTCTCCAGACACGCTGCTTTCAGACTCCTCCTTTCTGCAACACACAGTCCTGGGCTGGAGTGGAGTTTTACCTTTACGCATGTACTACATGTCAATAAAAAAAATGCAAATTTGCAAGTTTGCTCCATCCCTATGTAGCATCATGGATAATCTCCATGCAACACAAATGTGACCACACTTCCATGGACATCCATGTAGTTCTAAGAGCAATGCTGGTATCTCTGATGAAAATGTTATTCACAGAGCCTGTAAATGTCGGTATATCTGATAAAAAATGTTATTCACGGGGCCTTAAGCGTAAAATGCTACGTCACTATATTTTGTATTTCCCTATGAATTTTCAGTTGTTTGAAAATCTGTTGTTAGGAATGTGACGATTACTAGGATTCTGATAAGCAGCAGTGATCTGTCACGCTTTGGCGACGCTGTCTTCTTAGTTCTCCATCGCCATACATGCTGTTTGCCACAGTCGCCAGACAGCCGGGTATAAACAAGGTGACTTTGCAGCCTTCAGATTCAGCCTTTGCCAGCCTCCCCAAAAGTTCCCTTTGCTGCTGCAGTAGCTGGTCACAGTCAGCTTGGCAGAGTGCCAGTGACTTCATGTACACTACCCCCATTGATTGTCACCGGTGGGGTTTAGGGCAGAATGCAGTGACTTCATGTACACTACCCCCATTGATGTCACCGGTGGGGTTTAGGGCAGAATGCAGTGACTTCATGTACACTACCCCCATTGATGTCACCGGTGGGGTTTAGGGCAGAATGCAGTGACTTCATGTGTTTGGCATTCTGAATTCCTTCACATAGGGCCAGAAACCATCTTCTTCCCCAGGGGTTCCCCCAACACCCAGGGGAACCTGTCACCACCCAACACCCTGGGGAACCAGTCCCCACCCAACACCCTGGGGAACCAGTCCCCACCCAACACCCTGGGGAACCAGTCACCCAACACCCTGGGGAACCAGTCCCCACCCAACACCCTGGGGAACCAGTCACCCAACACCCTGGGGAACCAGTCCCCACCCAACACCCTGGGGAACCAGTCCCCACCCAACACCCTGGGAAACCAGTTCCCCAACACCCTGGGGAACCAGTCACCACCCAACACCCTGGGGAACCAGTCCCCACCCAACACCCTGGGGAACCAGTCCCTACCCAATACCCTGGGGAACCAGTCACCACCCTGGGGAACCAGTAAGCTGCCCCAGTACCTGGCAGCCAGTGTGTCAGGGTCGGGGATGTACTGGAAGGGGTCATCAGCATCGTCTGCACCGCTGAGCACAGCCTCCTCCTCCTCTGCCTCTGCTGCCTGCAAACACAAAACAGTGCACGTGTTAGACACACACAGAGCACAGCACACATGTAACACAGTACACACACACTACAGCACAAATGTAACACGGTATACACACAACACACACATAACATGTAACAGTACACCCCCAGAACAATCACACACCTCACACATCTAACACAGTACACATCAAAATGTACAGATTCATGTAAAAGTGTTCAAACTGTCTGTTGATATGCATCCTCAGAAAACATGACAGACAGTCGATGAAAGATAAAAAGGCGGAATTGCTGAAGGAAGGAGGAAAAAGAAGGGTATCAAAAGTTTAAGAAATACTAAGTGATGGAGAAACTGGACAAAGTTCACTATACAGCGTTCTGATTTCCCGATTCACTATACAGCGTTCTAATGTCCCACTTCACTATACAGTGTTTGAATGTCCCACTTCACTATACAGCATTCTAATGTCCCACTTCACTATACAGTGTTAGAATGTCCCACTTCACTATACAGCATTCTAATGTCCCACTTCACTATACAGCATTCTATTACTTTTGATGTCCCATTTCACTATATGGTGTTCTAATGTCCCACTTCACTATACAGCATTCTGATGTCCCACTCCACTATACAGCGTTCTAATGTCCCACTTCACTATACAGCATTCTAATGTCCCACTTCACTATACAGCATTCTAATGTCCCACTCCACTATACGGCATTCTAATGCCCCACTTCACTATACAGCATTCAAATGTCCCACTTCACTATACAGCATTCTAATGTCCCACTCCACTATATGGCATTCTAATGCCCCACTTCACTATACAGCATTCAAATGTCCCACTTCACTATACAGCATTCTAATGTCCCACTTCACTATACGGCATTCTAATGTCCCACTTCAGTCAGCTTCAGGATCTTCCCAACCCTCCTCCTCCACAAAATGACATGCAAACAGACAACTAACCAAACGCTGACAAACAAAAGCAAAAAACAATGTAGTAAATTGTGCATGTAACACAGAAATCACCATGCCTATGTAACACAAACCATACACTGAACGCATCATGACTAAACTATAGCACATTACAACATACCAAATCACACTCATCTCACATGTGGCATAGTAGACATAATACAGCACACACATAAAACCACACAGGTGTCAAAACATGAAAATGTGCAGTTGTGCAGCACAGTTGTCATCCTCCACGTTTAAAACTGTGCCCTGTGCGAGCGACAAATGCACCAGAACAAGGACAGGATTACCAGGGAAAAAGCAACAGCAGAAGCAAACATGTACAATACACACACACACAAAAATATTGCTTTGTGGTACCTATATGGTGTGGGGGGGGGGGGGTTGATATTAATTATTATTTTTAGATATGAGGTTCTCACTTTCATTTTAGAAAATACAAAAAGACAACAAAAAGACCAATTCCCTTTTCCAGTCGCATCTGTCTCAGTGTTTACCTCCCCCCCACCCCCAACACACACACATGAATGGACACACACACATGCCATAATTAAATCAGAAAGTAAAACACTGACTCTTCTCTGCCGGGCTTTCTCCGCTCTCTTCTGCTCTTTCTTCTTCAGCCTCTCTTCCTGCACAGCAAGCAAACACAAACAGGTCACAGCCATGTGAACAGCACAACCTGTCCGTCCTCTGTGAACCGACCGACAGTAACCGTTCCACACAGCTCACAAATGGACCCCTTGAAGGGAAACAACTGTGGGTCAGCTATGCAAGCACAAAGCCTCCCCATGCCTGGTACAAGTGGTACCTGAAGAATGATAACAATAATCAAGGTTCCAGGCGAGATCAAAAGATCTACAGGAGGGAGGTGGAGCTGGACCTTCAAGTTAGCCCAGAAGGGATCATGAGTAGGGAGGTGGAGCTGGGCTGCGAAAGTTGGACTTCTTTCGCTTCGGGTTGTTCCTCAACAGCAGTGCAACGGACATTGTCCTTGTGACTCTGCCCAGCACGGCAGTTGAAACAGCAATTGCACAGTGCACTAGTCGCTGGGCAATGGCAAGGGGACACCGCCTTAACACTTCCATTTTTCTGGTGGCAGTCCAAGGTCTCTCCGGTCTTTTTCGGGTGGTATCTGCGGTGGAGCCTTCACTCTTTCGTCCCCCCACCCCCACCCCCCACGTCCCTAATAAGCCATCTTGCTTCTGTGGACGTAAAGCAAAATGTACTACTAATAATAATCAATATAAACAGATAAAGAACCTACCCAAATACATTCTCAAAGTGCACTTGCTTCCTTTTGTAGTTTAGTGACTTAGTTTTCAGAAGTCTTGCAGTACATTTGGGGGACAAAAGATCTGTACTTCTGGTGAAATCAGCACTTAATGGATTGAAAAGAGCTAAACTGTAAAGCAACATGTAAAGGACGTGGTGAAACCAACACATAAAGGATGCAGGACTGTTCTACTGGCTGTGTCAACAAGCAACTTGCGGCATCAAAACGTCAGATTTTACAGTTCATCTATGGCCTTCTTTCAGCCGCTTACATCATGTCAATCATCTCAGTTCACTTAAATTTAATTCAGTCATTTTATAGGCTTCTTATCAACAAAAAACAATGTGGCTTACTTCTCCAGCTAACACATTGATGCCACCACCTTTCATGAATTGATGTACAGGCTAAAACAGCCAAGCATTCTGTCTCAATTTGTGATGCCATGACTTGTGTATTTTAATCTTTTGTGCATGCACATGTCCATCACAAGCCTGTCTAGCAGACCTAAGGAAGGGAACTCACTCTGTGTTTTTGCTTGACTCTCTCCCTTTCCAAGGCTTTGTCCACTTTGTCCTCCATTCGAAGGCGCTTGGCAGCTGAAGCAACGTTGATGCCCCCGTCATCATCGTCCCCTTCATCATCGCCTGTCTGGCGACGCTTGTGAGCGCTGTGTATGACCTGAACCACAACTCACCACCATCAGCAAAATCATCACTGGTGTCATCATCAATGTGGTGTTATCACCGTCATCATCAATGTGGTGTTATCACCGTCATCATCAATGTGGCGTTATCACCATCAGCCTGAACCACCTTCATCCGAGAAAGTTTCTGTCAGCGCAGCTTGCTGCCTAAGTCCTTCCCTTGCTTGTAAAAAAGAGTATCAGTGCACCATGTTCCAGCTGGTGAAATCTTCACCCATACAGTACTTTACCTGCATTAACGTGCAGCAGTTCTAGCGTCCCACAATGAAACAGTAAAGAGCGTTAAATGTAAAACCTAGCCCAACGCAAGTGAGGGCTGGTAAAGAAACATTGGCAGCTTTAATGGCTCCCTGAAAAGCGGCAGCACTTGCAATGGCTGCAACAGCGGAAGGTCAGGACAGGGTCTCAGCCACAGGCTACAACCCAGGGGAGATCACTCACTCACAGCTGTCCAAATGTCCACCCAACAACCAAATGGGATGACTGACTGCAAGGGAAATTACCTCATCACAATTACCTATTATTGAACAACAACATACACAATATTTATCAATAACACTGCCAGTTGTTGTACCTGATATTTCACTCATGTGCCAGTCTCCTGACAAGCCCCCCAATGCCTTATTCCATTCATGTCATACCCCCCAATGCCCTATTCCATTCATGTCATACCCCCCAATGCCCTATTCCATTGATGTCACACCCTCCAACACCTTATCCTATTCATGTCATACCCCCAATGCCCTATCCCATTCATGTCATACCCCCCAGTGCCCTGTCCCATTCACGCCATACCCCCCAATGCCCTATCCTTTTCATGTCATACCCCTAATGCCCTCTCCCATTTATGTCATACCCCCCCAATGCCCTAAACCATTCATGCCATACCCCCAATGCCCTAACCCATTCATGTTATACCCCCCAATGCCCTATCCCATTCATGCCATACCCCCCAATGCCCTATCCCATTTATGCCATACCCCCCAATGCCCTATCCCATGCATGCAATACCCCCAATGCCCTATCCCATTTATGCCATACCCCCCAATGCCCTATCCCATTCATGCAATACCCCCAATGCCCTATGCCAATGCTATATCCCCAATGCCCTAGCTATATCCCCCAATGCCCTATGCCAATGCTATATCCCCAATGCCCTATGCCAATGCTATATCCCCCAATGCCCTATGCCAATGCTATAATATCCCCCAATGCCCTATGCCAATGCTATATCCCCCAATGCCCTATGCCAATGCTATATCCCCCAATGCCCTATGCCAATGCTATATCCCCAATGCCCTATCCCATCATCCCCAATGCCCTATGCCAATGCTATATCCCCCAATGCCCTATGCCAATGCTATATCCCCCAATGCCCTATGCTCATATCCCAATGCCCTATGCTATATCCCCCAATGCCCTATGCCAATGCTATACCCCCCAATGCCCTATGCCAATGCTATATCCCCCAATGCCCTATGCCATGCTATATCCCCCAATGCCCTATGCCAATGCTATATCCCCCCCTAGATAGCCCTATGCCTCAATGCTCATATCCCCCAATGCCCTATGCCAATGCTATATCCCCCAATGCCCTATGCCAATGCTATATCCCCCAATGCCCTATGCCAATGCTATATCCCCCAATGCCCTATGCCAATGCTATATCCCCCAATGCCCTATGCCAATGCTATATCCCCCAATGCCCTATGCCAATGCTATACCCCAATGCCCTATGCCAATGCTATATCCCCCAATGCCCTATGCCAATGCTATATCCCCCAATGCCCTATGCCAATGCTATATCCCCAATGCCCTATGCCAATGCTATATCCCCAATGCCCTATGCCAATGCTATATCCCCCAATGCCCTATGCCAATGCTATATCCCCAATGCCCTATGCCAATGCTATATCCCCAATGCCCTATGCCAATGCTATATCCCCCAATGCCCTATGCCAATGCTATATCCCCAATGCCCTATGCCAATGCTATATCCCCAATGCCCTATGCCAATGCTATATCCCCCAATGCCCTATGCCAATGCTATATCCCCCAATGCCCTATGCCAATGCTATATCCCCCAATGCCCTATGCCAATGCTATATCCCCCAATGCCCTATGCCAATGCTATATCCCCCAATGCCCTATGCCAATGCTATATCCCCCAATGCCCTATGCCAATGCTATATCCCCCAATGCCCTATGCCAATGCTATATCCCCCAATGCCCTATGCCAATGCTATATCCCCCAATGCCCTATGCCAATGCTATATCCCCCAATGCCCTATGCCAATGCTATATCCCCCAATGCCCTATGCCAATGCTATATCCCCCAATGCCCTATGCCAATGCTATATCCCCCAATGCCCTATGCCAATGCTATATCCCCCAATGCCCTATGCCAATGCTATACCCCCCAATGCCCTATGCCAATGCTATATCCCCCAATGCCCTATGCCAATGCTATATCCCCCAATGCCCTATGCCAATGCTATATCCCCCAATGCCCTATGCCAATGCTATATCCCCAATGCCCTATGCCAATGCTATATCCCCCAATGCCCTATGCCAATGCTATATCCCCCAATGCCCTATGCCAATGCTATATCCCCAATGCCCTATGCCAATGCTATATCCCCCAATGCCCTATGCCAATGCTATATCCCAAACACAATCCCCCTATGCCAATGCTATATCCCCCAATGCCCTATGCCAATGCTATATCCCCCAATGCCCTATGCCAATGCTATATCCCCAATGCCCTATGCCAATGCTATATCCCCAGCCGGTCGTACGTTGCCATCATCATCAAAGGTGAGACGTGTGTTGGCCATGATGCCCTTCTTCAGCATGCGTTTGACCAGCGCCGCCTTGGTGCTGCGCTTCTTGCTCTGCCGCACCTCTCCCACCGCCACCTCTTCTTCTGCTTCCTGCACAGCACACACAGGCACCAGTTCAACCTCACAGGGCTACCACTGTACCCTCCACCTGCCCCCCTGCACAGCCCACACAGCCATCAGTTCAACCTCACAGGGCTAGCACATGACCAAAGCAATGGAGTTCTCTCCCTTCTGACCCCTGCTACATTCAGTCCTCCCACGCCTTCAAACCTGCATTGAAGACTGCAAGCATGTACATTCAGTCCTCCCATGCCTTCAAACCTGCATTGAAGACTGCAAGCATGTACAGTCAGTCCTCCCACGCCTTCAGACCTGCATTGAAGACTGCAAGCATGTACATTCAGTCCTCCCACGCCTTCAGACCTGCATTGAAGACTGCAAGCATGCCAACCACCATGACATCTGCTCAACAACCACACCAAAGTACAAATTATTGCTCTCAGGACTATTCAGTATTGTCCCAAGCATTCTTCCTAGTCATGTACGCATCACCTTGACGTTTAATTGCTTTCTTTAGAATATAATAATACCCAACTCAGCAAACATTACTTGTAACTGTAAGAAAAACAACATCCTGAAAAAAGGATCAGCTGTGACAGCATTACACAATAAAAACTTTTTTTACATAAATGTTAAAGTCACACACACAGACTGACACTCTCCCTCTGGTTTTCTATCTCTTTTATACGCATGCACACACAAACGCATGCACACACACAAATAGCCATACCTCTACATTTTCATGCGCCTTCAAGGGCTTCAACGTCCTCTTCACAGTGAGCAAGTCATCAGCATCCTCATCGCTGTCCACACCGAAGTCTGGCTTCTCCTTCAAACTGTTCACACCCTTTTTCTTCCCTGTTTTCTCACTGTGTGTACTGCTGTCATCATCAGCATCATCATCACTGTCATCACTACCAGTCCTATCATCATCATCATCATCACTGTCATCACTACCAATCCTGTCATCGTCAGCATCACTACCAGTCCCGTCATCATTATCAGCTGTGGCATCAGTGTCACGCTTCTTCCTCAAACTTTTCACCGCTTCCTTCTCCCCACTCTCACCGCCTTCATTGCTGCTGTCATCACCACTGCTGCTATCACTGTCATCACTATCGGAGCTAGTTTCATCACTGCTGCCATCAGACGATTCATCATCTTCATCATCATCGCTGTCTTCATCCTCGTCACTGTGGTGGCCGGACTCTGCTGCCTGGCTCTGGCCGTTGTGGAGTGTCTTCAACGCCTTCTGCTCCTTGGCCTTCTGTTGCCGCAGCAAGAAGCGAAGCTTCGGGGGTCGGAACAGTCCCAGAGACCTGTGAAAAAGGAGCAGTCAACACAGGCCGGTATGGCAGACCCAGACACCTGTCAACACCAGTCAGTATGGCAGACCCAGACACCTCTCAACACCTGTCAGTATGGCAGACCCAGACACCACACAGGCCGGTATGGCAGACCCAGACACTTGTCAAAACCAGTCAGTATGGCAGACCCAGACACCTGTCAACACCAGTCAGTATGGCAGACCCAGACACCACACAAATGGCAGCCAACATCAACACCAGTCAGTATGGCAGACCCAGACACCATCACAGCAGTATGGCAGCCCAGCTTCAACACTGTCAGTTTGGCGGACCTGCGACACTGAGCACAGCCAGTGTGGCAGACCAGACACTGTCAAACCAGTCATAGCAGACCCGCACCTGTCAACACAGTCAGTATGGCAGACCCAGACACCTGTCAACCAGTCAGTATGGCAGACCCAGACACCTGTCAACACGTCAGTATGGCAGACCCAGACACCGTCAACAGCAGTATGGCAGACCCAGACACCTGTCAACACCAGTCAGTATGGCAGACCCAGACACCTAGTCACACGTGCAGTATGGCAGACCCAGACACCTGCAACACCAGCAGTATGGCAGACCCAGACACCTGTCAAAGCAGACACGCACACCAGTCAAAGCACACACGGCCCTGCCAGTCAACAGACAGGCCTAAGCAGGTGCAAGGCAGACAGGCCTAGCCAGGTGCAAAGCAGCACACGGCCTAGCCAGGCAAAGCAGACACGGCCCTAGCCAGGCAAAGCAGACACGGCCCTAGCCAGGTGCAAAGCAGACACGGCCCTAGCCAGGCAAAGCAGACAGGCCCTAGCCAGGTGCAAAGCAGACACGGCCATAGCCAGGTGCAAAGCAGACACGGCCCATAGCCAGGCAAAGCAGACACCGGCCCTAGCCAGTGGCAAAGCAGACACCGCCATAGCCAGGTGCAAAGTAATCACGGCCCTAGCCAGGTGCAACACACAGCCCTAGCCAGGTGCAAAGCAGACACGGCCATAGCCAGGTGCAAAGCAACACGGCCATAGCCAGGTGCAAAGAAACACACGGCCCTAGCCAGGTGCAAAGCAGACACGCCTAGCCAGGTGCAAAGCAGAAACACGGCCCTAGCCAGGTGCAGAGCAGACAGCCTAGCCAGGTCAAAGCAACAGGCCTAGCCAGGTGCAAAGCAGACACGGCCTAGCCAGGTGCAAAGCAGACACAGGCCATAGCCAGGTGCAAAGCAAACACACGGCCCTAGCCAGGCGCAAAGCAAACACCCAGCCATAGCCAGGTGCAAAGTAAATACACGGCCCTAGCCAGGTGCAGACACACAGCCTGCCAGGTCAAAGCAACACGGCCATAGCCAGGTGCAAAGCAGACACACGGCCATAGCCAGGTGCAAAGCAAACACACGGCCTAGCCAGGTGCAAAGCAAACACCCGGCCATAGCCAGGTGCAAAGCAAACACCCAGCCACTAGCCAGGTGCAAAGTAAATACACGGCCCTAGCCAGGTGCAGACACACAGCCCTAGCCAGGTGCAAAGCAGACACGGCCATAGCCAGGTGCAAAGCAAACACAGGCCATAGCCAGGTGCAAAGCAAACACACGGCCCTAGCCAGGTGCAAAGCAAACACCCAGCCATAGCCAGGTGCAAAGTAAATACACGGCCCTAGCCAGGTGCAGACACACAGCCCTAGCCAGGTGCAAAGCACACACGGCCATAGCCAGGTGCAAAGCAAACACACGGCCACTAGCCAGGTGCAAAGCAAACACACGGCCCTAGCCAGGTGCAAAGCAAACACCAGCCACTAGCCAGGTGCAAAGACACACGGCCCTAGCCAGGTGCAAAGCACACAGGGCCCTAGCCAGGTGCAAAGCAAACACACGGCCCTAGCCAGGTGCAAAGCAAACACACGGCCTAGCCAGGTGCAAAGCAAACACACGGCCCTAGCCAGGTGCAAAGCAAACACACAGCCCTAGCCAGGTGCAAAGCAAACACGGCCCTAGCCAGGTGCAAAGCACACACGGCCCTAGCCAGGTGCAAAGCAGCACACGGCCATAGCCAGGTGCAAAGCAACACACGGCCTAGCCAGGTGCAAAGCAACACACGGCCATAGCCAGGTGCAAAGCAACACACACGGCCCTAGCCAGGTGCAGCAACAGCTACCCAGGTCAAGCACACACGGCCATAGCCAGGTGCAAAGCAAACACGGCCCTAGCCAGGTGCAAAGCAACACGGCCCTAGCCAGGTGCAAAGCACACACGGCCCTAGCCAGGTGCAAAGCAAACACACGGCCCTAGCCAGGTGCAAAGCACACACGGCCTAGCCAGGTGCAAACACAGCCCTAGCCAGTCAAGCACACACGGCCCTAGCCAGGTGCAAAGCACACACAGGCCCTAGCCAGGTGCAAAGCACACACGGCCCTAGCCAGGTGCAAAGCAAACACACGGCCCTAGCCAGGTGCAAAGCACACACGGCCTAGCCAGGTGCAAAGCACACACGGCCCTAGCCAGGTGCAAAGCAAACACACAGCCCTAGCCAGGTGCAAAGCACACACGGCCCTAGCCAGGTGCAAAGCACACACGGCCCTAGCCAGGTGCAAAGCAACACGGCCCTAGCCAGGTGCAAAGCAGACACACAGCCCTAGCCAGGTGCAAAGCACACATGGCCCTAGCCAGATGCAAAATAGACACACGCCCTAGCCAGGTGCAAAGCACACACAGGCCCTAGCCAGTGCAAAGCACACACAGCCCTAGCCAGGTGCAAAGCAACACACAGCGCCCTAGCCAGATGAAAAAAGACACACAGCCCTAGCCAGATGCAAAATAGACACACAGCCCTACCAGGCAACACACAGGCCCTAGCAGATGCAAAATAGACACACAGCCCTAGCCAGGTGCAAAGCACACACGGCCCTAGCCAGATGCAAAATAGACACACAGCCCTAGCCAGGTGCAAAGCAAACACACGGCCCTAGCCCTAACAATGTGGAGAAATTACACATCCGTACACAAAATCATCAAAACATGGATCAGAAATGTGTGTGTGAACTTGTTTCAGAAACACATCAGGCATGAACAGCTGTTTGCTCAACTTCTTGCTAATTTTCCCCGTTTTTTCCCTCTCAAAATATTTGAAAAACTTACTTTCAGCTTTCACAGCTTTTTAAAACCCTTGTACACAAGTATTGTCACTGATCATTTGCTGCTGTCAAACTTGAAGCTAAAACGCATTGATTTTTGATTTTTTTCATGTGGCCAATAATGCAGTCAGTGTACATGAATAAATAAGAAGACTCTGTGACACCGCTAGTTCAAAGTTCCCAAATGCTGGATACCACCTTAAATCCATCTTCAGGACCAAGGACTGGTGAAGGCAAAGAACAGGGTGAACTCACTTTGCAAACTGTTCCAGGTCCAACTTGCTGACGTCAAACACTTTCTTGGTCTTCATCATAGATATACTGTACACATAGTTCCTGTAGGCCTGAAAACACACACACAATTATATATATATATATAGAGAGATGTGTGTCATCTTCACTGTGATCATCATCAATGTTACTGCATCTAAAACTGGTATGAAAATGAAACATGACAGAAACATAGTCATGTAGTGTCTATGACTTTGTTCAAACAGAATCTGAAGAAAGAAACTCCACCATTAAGGTTATTACAGAGGCAGGAAGTGTCTGACTTCTATTTTGACTCAACCCCAAAGTTGCAAAAAGCATCAAGTTGTCCATGTATTCAGCAAACACACAAAGTTACATAAAGCATTATATTCGGCTCATCATTCAGCAGTCACACAAAGTTACATAAAGCATTATATTCGGCTCATCATTCAGCAGTCACACAAAGTTACATAAAGCATTATATTCGGCTCATCATTCAGCAGTCACACAAAGTTACATAAAGCATTATATTCGGCTCATCATTCAGCAGTCACACAAAGTTACATAAAGCATTATATTCGGCTCATCATTCAGCGGTCACACAAAGTTACTAAAGCATTATATCAGGCTCATCATTCAGCAGTCACACAAAGTTAAAAAGGGCTCATCACACTTTTCCTTTTTGGTATTTCAGCAAAAATTCCCCGTAACAAAGTTTAAATGAGGCTGGATAAGAACTTGTTCAAGTCTGCAATTTTCAGTTTCACTTTTCTGACATAGCTAAAACCTTAAAGCTGATCAAGGTGCCATGTAAAGTGTACAGTTCTATGGGGGATATTAATCTGCAAGCAGTTAAAATGTCTTAATTAAACAACCTTTGTAAAAAAAAAAATGGTTAAGTCGAAATATGTCAGTTATCTCTTTCCTGAACAACCATGAGCATGAACAAAATGCTTTTTTTGTTTCTGACAGTGACATGCAACATGTCAAAAACAAAAAAAGCATTTTGTTCACGCTCATGGTTGTTCATGCCATGAAAATCAAATAAGTCTGAACCCGACAGGACAAGAACATCATGAAGAACACACCCTGCATTTTCACCCTTGCAACACCCACAACATTGACAGAGACCAAAGTACAGCTGGTTAAAAAGTGTAAAGCCTAATGGAGATGACATTACCCATACCTAATAAGCCCTATGTTGTCTCAGCAGACATCAAGCCCTACAATTCATTCAGAGATAACTGTCAAGAAAAGTTTAAAAGATCTTGTTCACACATCTAAAAGAACGCACACACACACAAACACACAATCTGTTACAATTTTTACCATGGTTGGCCAAGAAAAAAATCACCATGTAGAGCCAAATGATTTTCCCGCCAAGAGCATCTGAAAACAAGGGGAAGAACTCACCCTCTCCGCCATGTCTTTGAGTTCCTGGTTTTCCGCACAAGCTGCAGCGACACTTCCTGTGATGTCACGCAGAAGTTTGTTGTTCACCCTGAAAAAGTCATGAGCACGAGGACAGAGACAGTCAGCCTTCTCCACAGCAAGGAGGAGGAGGAAGAGAAGGAGGAAGAGAGAGGAGGAAGAGAGAGGAGGAAGAGAGAGGAGGAAGGCAAGATGATTTCAGGAGTAGGCATACTGTGTAAAATAGAAAATAAAAAAGGTTTAGAAAGAATTAACAGTCACAGTCTGGGGGCAGTGGTGGCATTGCCCTCACGTGTGAAAGCTGTGAAAGGTTAGATAAATCATTCCCCTCTGCTGTTTGTGAAAGGTTAGACAAATCATTCCCCTCTGCTGTTTGTGAAAGGTTAGATAAATCATTCCCCTCTGCTGTTTGTGAAAGGTTAGACAAATCATTCCCCTCTGCTGTTTGTGAAAGGTTAGATAAATCATTCCCCTCTGCTGTTTGTGAAAGGTTAGATAAATCCTTCCCCTCTGCTGTTTGTGAAAGGTTAGATAAATCCTTCCCCTCTGCTGTTTGTGAAAGGTTAGATAAATCCTTCCCCTCTGCTGTTTGTGAAAGGTTAGATAAATCCTTCCCCTCTGCTGTTTGTGAAAGGTTAGATAAATCCTTCCCCTCTGCTGTTTGTGAAAGGTTAGATAAATCCTTCCCCTCTGCTGTTTGTGAAAGGTTAGATAAATCCTTCCCCTCTGCTGTTTGTGAAAGGTTAGATAAATCATTCCCCTCTGCTGTTTGTGAAAGGTTAGATAAATCATTCCCCTCTGCTGTTTGTGAAAGGTTAGATAAATCATTCCCCTCTGCTGTTTGTGAAAGGTTAGATAAATCATTCCCCTCTGCTGTTGATCTGTTGTTTAAAGTGCAGAGCAGCTCATGCACACACCACCTCCACTCTTCGGGCCATGGATCGGGCCAGTGTGGCTCACAGAGTTGAAGGACTTGGTGCCGACAAGCGCAGCGCTCTCTGACAAGACAGCACGGGGCCTCGTTTCCCTGGCGAGTTCCCCCACAATGCCTGGACAGCTTCTGGACGGCCCACTCTCACTTTGTTGGGCAAGGGGGGTGTTTAGCAAGCTGGAGACAGCCCACTCTCACTTTGTTGGTCAAGGGGTGTGTTTAGCAAGCTGGAGACAGCCCACTCTCACTTTGTTGGTCAAGGGGTGTGTTTACCATGCTGGAGGCAGCCCACTCTCACTTTGTTGGTCAAGGGGTCTATGCCTGTTTAGATGTAACCTGCCACCTGCACTTTTGGCACAATGAGCAGCAGTAAGACAGTGGTGGAACAAACACTAAAATAAGAATCAGCGCAGAAAGTTTGCTCCGAAGAAGAAATTTCCCCTGGACCTCCTGCTGATGATCGATGGAACCCACAACCTTCCAATGACAAGCAGGACGCTCTACCACCAAGCCGTATCCCTGCAGTCCTAAGGAACAGCAGGACTGCGCATGGAGCTAGGAACACAGCAGGAATGAAATAAGAGACGGACTGGCTGAGGCAGAAGCAAAGAGCGGCACAGAGAGCAGACAGCTGTTGGCAGAGACAGAAAGATGGAAGAGAGCAGAGTGAGAGAGGGAGGAGAAAAGGGGTACAGCGGTTAACACACACCTAATTTTTTTGATGGGAATTTTCTTCTCCTGCAGTTGCTGCACCATGTGCTCCTCTTCTGATGGCAGCAGGACGAGCAGTGCCTGACCATTCCGCTCAAACCTGGACACAGAGAGAAACACAGGACAGTCACACCAGCCCAGCACCTGCCATTTCACTCTGTCAGAAAGACAGCACTGTCATAACATCCTAGAATCTAGCCACCCAGCTCACTTCTGCTTACACACAAGCACACACACACGCCCAGGCATGAACATACCCTCACACCAACACACCTCCACACGTTTACACAAATGCACACACACAAATGCACACACACACACATGTACACACACTCAAACACAAGGCATGCTGTGTTGAGGGGGGGAGTGGCACTAACCGAGCAGTGCGCCCCGCGCGGTGAATGTATGTGGCTGCGTCCATGGGGCAGTCAAGTTGTACCACCCAATTCACACCTGGAAAATCTGCACACACCCACAAACACACACGTAATTACACACAAACAAACGAACTGCAACACATGTACTAAGTTGTTAATCGCTTTTATATAGCACTAATCTCCATTCACAAGCAGACTCACTGTGCTTGCATGTGATTATGCACGAGTGACTAACTTTTTATAGCGTGTTTTTGAATGTCCACCGAAGTGGTTTTCTTAACAGTGCTGACACAGCTGGTGCCACATCGAACTGCTGCCATCTTGGAGCGTGCTGTGTACACCACACAACCATGCACCATGTCACTTCATGCAAAGCCACACACATCATGTGCATGCGTGTTTAGCTGTAACCTGCCTCCCGTGCTTCTGGCACAATGACAAGGATCTTTTACGTGCTACTGCGGTAACACTGACGGTGGAATGGATACTGAAATAAGAGTCAGGACAGGAAGCTGACCCTGGAGAAAAAAGTCTAAGTCTTACAAACTGTTTTCTGAATGGAGACCTACATGGTCAGTGCAGACTTGGTCACTTGTCTCATCTTACCCTTGCTGCACAATCTCATTGTCAGGGTCACTGCTTTTTCTTCAGTATGCCTGATGTAACTCACTCAACATTTGCCAGCAGATCAGTCTCAATATTTACATTAACACAAAGATGAATGCTTCCTAAAGACAACACTTTTTTTCACTTGAGACTCAATAGCTTGTGTGTGACTGCTCAACAGCACTGGGACAACACAGTCATATACAGCACTGGCACAAAGGGACAGCACAGTCATATACAGCACTGGCACAAAGGGACAGCACAGTCATATACAGCACTGACACAGAGGGACAACACAGTCATATACAGCACTGGCACAAAGGGACAGCACAGTCATATACAGCACTGGCACAAAGGGACAGCACAGTCATATACAGCACTGACACAGAGGGACAACACAGTCATATACAGCACTGGCACGGACAGATGGGACAGCACAGTCGTAAATACAGCACTGACACAGAGGGACAGCACAGTCATATACAGCACTGGCACAGACAGAGGGACAACACAGTCATATACAGCACTGGCACGGACAGATGGGACAGCACAGTCATAAATACAGCACTGACACAGAGGGACAGCACAGTCATATACAGCACTGGCACGGACAGACGGGACAGCACAGTCCTAAATACAGCACTGACACAGACAGAGGGACAGCACAGTCCTAAATACAGCACTGACACAGACAGAGGGACAGCACAGTCCTAAATACAGCACTGACACAGACAGAGGTACAGCACAATCCTAAATACAGCACTGACACAGAGGGACAGCACAGTCATATACAGCACTGGCACGGACAGACGGGACAGCACAGTCCTAAATACAGCACTGGCACGGACAGATGGGACAGCACAGTCCTAAATACAGCACTGGCACGGAGACGGGACAGCACAGTCCTAAATACAGCACTGGCACGGACAGACGGGACAGCAGTCCTAAATACAGCACTGGCACGGACAGACGGGACAGCAGTCCTAAATACAGCACTGGCACGGACAAAGGGACAGCACAGTCCTAAATACAGCACTGGCACGGACAGGACAGTCCTAAATACAGCACTGGCACGGACAGGAGGGACAGCACAGTCCTAAATACAGCACTGGCACGGACAGGACAGTCCTAAATACAGCACTGGCACGGACAGGGGGGACAGCACAGTCCTAAATACAGCACTGGCACGGACAGAGGTACAGCACAGTCCTAAATACAGCACTGGCACAGACAGAGGTACAGCACAGTCCTAAATACAGCACTGGAACGGACAGAGGGACAGCACAGTCCTAAATGCAGCACTGGCACGGGCAAAGGGACAGCACTGGCACAGGCAGATTTTGTTGTTGTTGTTGCTTAATGTCCATGGAGGCGAGAAGGCCTAAGAGGGACAACACAGTCTTAAATACAGCACTGGCACGGACAGAAGGGACAGCACTCACCCAGCCCTCTGCAGGCAATGTCCGTGGCAAACAGAATAACGTGCTGCTTTCGGCAAAAGTCCCTGTAGATGTCGATACGCCTCAGCTGATTCAACCGACCATACAGCTGCAGCACGGTCATGCCTGGTCGCTCTCGCTTCATCACCGAGTACACAAACCTCACCTGAAACATCATCAGGAAATCAACATCAACATCATATGAAATCATGTCATCATCATGATCATGAATCAATATCATCATCACCATCATATAACTCTGGGACCTCATTTCCCATACTTTACAGACCACACATGGCTGACTTGAACTAAGTTGAAGGCACACAAGGCTGAAGGCTGAAGGCTTTGTACGTATCAGATGAAAAAAGAACACTCTCTGTCTGAGGATTTGACAGGGGTGCTGTAAGCGCAGTGCTAAATCAGGTGACAGAACAGGCGAAGGCCAACTCGGCAATCAGAAGACTCAGTGGTCATACTCATAGGACTGCTTTCAAAAAGACAGTTTGGGTCTGCAAAATATGTGCCCTGAGGCTGAGCTGAAAAATATGAGTGCTTGTATTACCAGAATTTGGCTGTTGTTGATTTTGTTTGCTGTTTTTTTGGTTGTTTGTTGTTTGTTTTGTTTTTGTTGTTGTTTTGTCTGTGTGGTTTTTGTTGGTTTTTGTTGTTGTTGTTTTGGGGGGTTAACAGGTACAAAACAGAAGGAAAAATTTGGGACTGTGACCAAAATGACTATTGGCCATTCGGTGGGCTCCAACTGTGTTCCGTACCGGTTGACCGGGCGTAAAACACCAACTTACTTACTTACTCCAACTGTGTTAGCGTTCTGCCAATGTCACTATCACTGCAACAGTATTAGCATCACTGTGAGTCATCAGTCATCCCCTCACAGAAACAACTAATTCATGTTTGTTTGAATCAGCAAACGGCTTTGCCAGTCTCTTACATGCGACCTGTAAGACGCAGACCTGTTTACAGTTGGTGAACCTCATATGTTTACGTGTGTGTATGTGTGTGTTTCCATATTAGTAATACTTTGTGTAAATTGTTTCGGTAGGTGCTCTACTTGAGTATAGAATACTGTATTTAGATTAATATGTATCATGTGAGCGCTCAGGGCATTGATGAGCACATGATAAATGTACATTATTATTATTATTATACATGTGACGAGTAAGACACAGACCTGTTTACACATGTGACATGCATGAGGCAGACCTGTTTACACACACAATCCATATGAGGTTCACCAACTGATCTGTTTACATGTGACCTGAAAGAAGCTGACCTGTTTACACACAGCCTGTAAGAGGCTTACCCGATGACCTGTTTACAGGTGCGACGTGAAAGAAACTGCTGACCTGTTTACACACAGCCTGTAAGAGGCTTACCCGATGACCTGTTTACATGTGTGATGTGAAAGAAACTGCTGACCTGTTTACACACAGCCTGTAAGAGGCTTACCTGGTGACCTGTTTACAGGTGCGACGTGAAAGAAACTGCTGACCTGTTTACACACAGCCTGTAAGAGGCTTACCTGGTGACCTGTTTACAGGTGCGATGTGAAAGAAACTGCTGACCTGTTTACACACAGCCTGTAAGAGGCTTACCTGGTGACCTGTTTACAGGTGCGACGTGAAAGAAACTGCTGACATGTTTACACACAGCCTGTAAGAGGCTTACCTGATGACCTGTTTACAGGTGCGACGTGAAAGAAACTGCTGACCTGTTTACACACAGCCTGTAAGAGGCTTACCTGGTGACCTGTTTACAGGTGCGACGTGAAAGAAACTGCTGACCTGTTTACAGGTGCGACGTGAAAGAAACTGCTGACCTGTTTACACACAGCCTGTAAGAGGCTTACCTGCTAACCTGTTTACAGGTGCGACGTGAAAGAAACTGCTGACCTGTTTACAGGTGCGACGTGAAAGAAACTGCTGACCTGTTTACACACAGCCTGTAAGAGGCTTACCTGCTGACCTGTTTACAGGTGCGACGTGAAAGAAACTGCTGACCTGTTTACAGGTGCGACGTGAAAGAAACTGCTGACCTGTTTACAGGTGTGGAGGAAGACAAGGATCTTGTTGTTGGGGTGGTTCTTCAAGAAGGAGAAGAGGAAGGACAGCTTCTCGTGCAGTTCGCACACAACGTAACTCTGCAACAACACACAGCTGCCAGGTACACCCAGTCCTTAACTGCAACCACGTCATCATCATTATAACACTATATATTTATAATGTGCTCATCGCCGCCATCAGCACTCAAAGGGTACGTAGTAAGCGAAACTGCTAAAGACAGCATTCTTTCCACAAGCAAAGCACAGTCCTGCTGATACACTGTGGATAAACAAAATTATGCAATGAAGCAATGAAACTGTAACAATTCAGCAACCAATGTAACTCTGTGCCAGGAGGATGCACTTGTGACAAAACATGCTGTATTAAACGGTATCTGTTATTAGTGTCTACTAATGTAACATAGTGTAAATGCCTCTTTCACATGATGTCATTGCATTAATGTAGCACGTTACATAACACCATGATTCAGCATTCAACCAATAATAAAAAAATTAAAACAATAATAAAACTGTCAATAAAGCACCAATACAGCAACAATGTGCTTTATTAAATGGTATCTGTTATTAGTGTCTACTAATGTAACATAGTGTAAATGCCTGTTTCACATGATGTTATTGCATTAATGTAGCACCTTACATAACACCATGATTCAGCATTCAACCAATAATAAAATTTAAAAAACAGTAATAAAACTGTCAATAAAGCACCAATGAACCGATACAGCAACAAGCAATTTAACTGTCAACATGCAACTGAAGAATGCAGGACACAGCACAACAGTGTGCCACTGCCAGCACTTGTCTTGTAAATTATGCTGATACACTGGACACACAGACACCACAAGCAGACTACATTTCATTTTTCACCGTTTAACTAACGTTTACGTGTTGTTCTATCGCTTGACAAAGGGGCTTCCCCTGAAAAGTCGCATGCTGTGTGGTGTCATATTAAATAAGCATTATTTTTAACCTTTCATGTGTTCCGATTTTTTTAAAAACATGTTGGCTTGTGCCGCAGTGTCAGGTGGAGCCCAGGCCTTGGTTATCTCCCCTGCGCTGGACACAATGCAAACTGACAGCACTGTCCATTACTGCCCTGCCCTGCCTGGCTCCAGCCCCATCCTGAGGCGACCGTGGCAGTGGACAGTCATTAAGATCCAGTTATTAAGGGACTGTCCCAGGCCGTCCTGTACAAGGACTGAGTCACTGACTGTGGGCCTCATGCAGCAGAATCTTTCAGCAACAGAGATATGGCGACACAGCACAGCACTAAGCCACAAGCACTCCCTTCACAGCACTAAGCCACAAGCCCTCCAAGGGCTCAACTGAAAGCCATGTCCTGCTCCAGGCTAAAAAGGGGGCTGTACATTAACACACACACACACACACACACACACACACACACACACACACACACACACACACTGACACATACACACACACACACACTGACACATACACACACACACACACACACACACACACTGACACACACACACACACACACACTGACACATACACACACACACACACACACACACACACACACACACTCACACACACACACACACACACACACACACACACACACACACACTACACATACACACACACAAAACACACACACACACACACACACACACACACACACACACACACACACACACACACACACACACACACACACACCACACTCCCTTCCCAAGCCCTCCCCTCACAGCACAAAGCGAGAAGCAGGAGGAGTCAATGTGAGGATGTGTACCTGCTCCAGGCCGGACGGGGTGCTGTACTGGGCATGCTCGTGCACGGACACGTAGGCCGGATCCTTCAGACTCAACCTCGCCAGGGCCTTGACTGACCTAAACACACAACACACACACACACACACACACACACAACACACACACACACACACACACACACACACACACACCACACATCCAACAGAACAGGTCATCAAATCACTTATTCACCTGACCTTGAGAAAAGCTAAGGTCACTGAAACAAAAATTTGTAAAAATAACATCAGTTCAACAAGCGTGGTCGTTGAAAGATTTTCAGTCACTGCTGTCTTACAAGTGACGGAGGGTGTGATGGGGGGAGGGGGCTAAATATCCTGTCGCTATCAACCATCGGTCAGTGACACTGACCACACAAAAATGTGACCACACAAAGATGTGATAGGGGGAGGGGGCTAAATATCCTGTTGCTATGGACTATCGGTCAGTGACTCTGACCACACAAAGATGGGCTGCTGCATGCAGGTAAGACATATATACTGGCAGCAGGGCTTGCTTTGTTCGAGCGACAGAGAGACATTTATAATGACAGAGAGAGCTACATAAGAAGAAGACAAAAGTATTGTCAGCAGGATTTTCTTTGTCTGAGTGACACTGATAATGACAGAGACATGCAGGTAAGAAGACAAATGTATTGTCAGCAGGATTTTCCTTGTCTGAGTGACACTGATAATGACAGAGACATGCAGGTAAGAAGACAAAAGTACAATCAGCAGGATTTGCTTTGTGTGGCAGATTGGAGAGAGTTACACTGATAGTGACAAACAGATATGCAGGTAAGAAGATGAGATTTGTCAGCAGGACCTTTCACCTGGGTGGCAGAGTGACAATGACAGTGGCACAGACTGGGACATGCAGACAAAGACTTACTTTGTCTGGGTGGCAGAGAACAAGAGGGTTTGTCGCTCCACAGGCAAGTGCCCGATGATGTTGTCCATGTCCTTGGCAAACTTGGAGTCCATGATTCTGTCTGCTTCATCCAAGACTGCAATGAAACAAGCAAATTAAGCATAGGTGTGCTTCACAGGGGCTGAACTGTCTCATGACACAATAAAATTAAAAAAAGAGGTGCTACTTTATTTTGAAACTTTTCACTTCTGTTCTAATGCTCCTGGTACCTCGCATACCCCCACCACCCCACCCCCACCCAGTCCTTCTACACCCACAAAGATTCAAAGTCTGTGCTTCCAAACTCTACCAGCAGCACCCTTCTAAATTTGTCACTGTGGAAAAGAAAAGAAAACAACACCTCATGCACGCATACACACACACACACACTAAAGCATACACCAGACCTCCCCCTGATACCAAAGTAAATGCAAGTCTTCCTCAAGAAATAAGTTTGTTACTGGGTCTGTCAATGTTCATAGCTTTGCTGTAAGCTCACAGAGTGCTAGAAACTAATCTCTAACTAAATCAGACAGATCTGGTCATCACATTGGTGGTTAGTTAGTAAGTGGATTTTAACCAGTAGGTCTAGCCTACAGCAGTACCCAGTATCTGGAGTTCATCAGCGTTAAACTGGCGCGTCTGGTCCAGGTGGTGCAAGAGACGACCAGGTGTGCAGATCACAATGTTGGTGTTACGCATCAGGTTCTCCTCTCGCCACATGTGCTACACACAAAAGCAACCAGCAAACCTGTCACGCTTTGCTACACTAGGATGAAGTTGCCATTTACTAGGTATTTAATAAGTAAGTAAACAAGGTGCTTAACGTCCACAGAAACCATGAGGCTTATTAGGGACAGGGAGAAGGGGGGAAAGGGGGTATGGAGATGGGGGAAGAGGGAGATTATTTACCTATTGCTATGCGGCTGTCATCACCAGAATGACTTCTGCATTAAGATGGGCAGCGACGAGAGCCATTTTAATGTTTCATAATTGACTGTGTGAGGGACAAAGTCACAAGACAGTGTCCACAGACCACAACTTTTGAAGAGAAAGGAGAGCTGAAGCAGATTCGAACCAAGGTCCTTCTTTTTACCAGCCTAACGCCTTACCGCTAGGCCAAACTGGCTCACAGTATTTAATAATAACAGCGGTCATTTTTTTATAGTGCAGTATCTCACTGACAAAGGTGAGAACACTGTTACACAAACAAAATCAACAAAGATGCATACATAAAGCATACAAAAATAGTATACATTATAAGCATAATATTGTATCCCTCATACACTCCACCCACTGGCACACGCACGCACATGGGGGGAGGTGGGGGGGGTGAAGGAAAAGAAAACAGAATTTGAAACCAACCAGTCATCGTGGTACCATTTGTAGAGGTGAGTGTTTAACGCAGTTTTGAAGGCATGGGAGGAGTGGCTGTGCAGCTGTCAGAAGGGAGATAATTCCATTGCTTGGGAGCAGTTACAGAGTGTTGGCCAAAGGTTTTAGTTAGCAATGGGGTGTACCTGTGTGTCTGCAGAAGATCTGTATAGCTATTCATCGGTATGCTGTTTGATCTGTGTACATCTATCTCTCTCTGAGTTAGCTGGCTGTTCTCTTTCCTCACTGACATTGTGTTTTTCTGCTGTGTTTTGAAGTAGACTCATAAGTTGTTTACTTCAACTTCAGTAAAACATACAGTCCTAATAATTATAATATCACATTTTGCGTTTTGCACAACTGAGCTTATTCAAGTTATTGCCTTTAATCTTTTCAAATGACAAAGTGCACTGATGTAGGGATAATAACAACAAAAACAGACCAACCTTGCCGCCGATGATAAGGTTGGCAGAGAAGTCATGATGACCTCGAATCTTGTTGAGCACTTCAAAAATCTGGAAGGCCAGTTCCCTGGTTGGCGTGATGATCAAGGCTGCCATGCCAAATGTGGCTGACATCTTGCTCTTGTACAACACCTCCAGAACCTGACAGGATAGTCACAGATCAACACCTGCCACTGCCATGCCAAGTGTGGGCAATGTTTTCTTCTTCACAATCTTTCTTTAGCAGTAGCCACACTGACAATCAGCATTCTGATTATTCTGCCACTGCCTGCCTGATCTGTGTCTCCGTGTCACCTGCCATCAGGCCTTCTCGTATTGAAAGGCGGACATGTGATCTTTAAGTTTAATCTGATATGTGAGCAATGGTCTTACTCTTAGTGCATGTTATGCACACAAAGGCGAGCTAGGCGTTGATGAGGCAGCGTAAGTATTGACTCAGAAGAGCTGGAAAACCAACCTTTCACCCTGCTCAAACCCACGGTGGCTGCTTTCACTGGCTCACCAGTACAGCACGCTAAACCACTGAGCTACAGGCCTTGTACACCACCACCAGAATTCAACACGTCACTCATGAGATTAGTCACAGTGGATTTGTCTTTAGAACTTCTACATGTATGTGAGCTTCCCTGACAGAGGCCTACATCCCAGGTGGCTGCATCAGCAGTCACGGGCCATCAGGGCACCCTGACAGTGATAAAAACAGTAGCACCAACCAGGATGAGGATAGAGTGGAGGAGACAGAAATGTTACTGTTAAAACAGCACTAACTGGGAATGGGATGATGACAAAGGAAACAGATGTGTTACTGTTAACACAGCACTAACTAGGATGAGGATAGACCAGAGGAGACAGATGTGTTACTGTTAACAGCACTAACTAGGAGTAGGATGAGGATAGACCAGAGGAGACAGATGTGTAACTGTTAACGCAGCATTAACTGGGATGAGGATAGACCAGAGGAAACAGACATCTTATGACCGCACTAACCGGGATCAGGAAAGCCAATGTTTTGCCAGAACCAGTCTTGGCGGCACCCAGGACATCCTTCCCTTGTAGAGCAGCACTGATGGCCTGCCTCTGAATGTCCGTTGGTGTTGTGTATTTGGCACTCTTCAACCCTAACACAGTGACAGTCAAGCAAGCATATTTATTATGTGTATTTGTACATGTGTGTGTGTGTGTGTGTGTGTGTGTGTGTGTGTGCACATGAGTATCACTATGCCAGTATGTACGATGTGTAATTGTGTGTGTGTGTGTGTGTGTGTGTGTGTGTGTGTACTCTGTGTGTGTGTGTGTGTGTGTGTGTGTGTGTGTGTGTGTGTGTGTGTGTGTACTCTGTATGTGTGTGTACTCTGTATGTGCATGTGTGTGCATGCATGCGTGCACACGTGTATGCAAGGAAATGTGTGTTTTTAAGATTAAATAAAATAAAATAAACTTACCAGCCAAAGTGTTTTTGGACAACGGGAAACCTGTGAATTTTTCAACCTTGGATGGATCAATCTGCAAAACAAAGAGCAACTGGGAAATAATGCAGCTTACTATCTCATCTTATACTGGAAAGTGGAATATAAATTATACCAATAATGAATCATTATTAATATTTTCTATAAGACTAATTCTATATTGCTAACCAACTTTGTGCTCTCCCCATTGACGTATATGCTAGAAGTGGTCTTTTCACTGATAGTGTCAACGTTTCCAATCAAGATTAAGATCAAGAACTTTTGGAAAGTACCTTATTATTTTGTTGCTGGTTGACTAACCAGTAAAAATTGTATTAAATTTCAAACGTAATTACACTTACCCCGGCGTCGATCTTTTGCTGAAGTTCGTTGATCTCATTGTCAACGATCTGTCCCTTTCGCAACAAGGTAGCCTTCTTTCTGTTCCCCTTGTGCAAACCGTGACCAAGCTTCTTCTTAAAAGAGAAAGCTTGGCCAAAACGTTTACCATTTGCCGTCTTCATGTCCAACATGTGGTGCTGCGTACCGGAAGCTTGTGCACGAGCCGGAAGCACGTCTTTTAACCAGAAAGATCTATAATAACGGCTCGTGCCGACTGTGTGATGCAGCACGAGGCACTTGTTTGGATTGCTTTCAGATCTAAACGTCCTGCACCTTGCTCGCTATGTTTTACTGACTGATGTTTGCAGTATTTGTTTGCACGTTTTCTTTCTGCTGGTTTGTTAGTGTTTGTTTGTTTGTTTATAAATACACTGTGGCACTGATGTTTGATGCATAGGATGATACAGGGTTGTTTTTTGTTGTTGTTGTTGTATGTGTTTTGTGTGTGGGGGAGGGGGGAAGCAATACTAGTTTGCCATCTTACATGATATATTTCTTCTTCTGCTTCTTCAGTATCTTTATTTTATTTTTTATTTACAGGTATATTTCACGGGTATTATGTTGGAAGTATTTTCAAAAGCAGCAAACAAAGCAAAAACAACCAAAACTGTCTACTTGACAACATCTCTCTCTCTCTCTCTCTCTCTCTCTCTCTCTCTCTCTCTCTCTCTCTTCTCTCTCACACACACACACACACACACACACACACAACCAAAGAGTAACCATAACATCTTGGTTTCTTTTCCAATTTTCTTTGCAATTCCAAACAACATTCATGCATGCATGTTCAATGCACGGTGCAAGCTGTATTTATATTAGAAGCTTTAGCAACAATATCAAGAGCAGCATATATTATAACACTATATATATTATCATTCAACAAGTATGTTAATGTTATACATGTATCCAGATTATTTTTAATAAATAACAATGCAGTGTACAAGTCTTTGACATGGCATCAACAACAGTACCAATGTAAATGAAGGACCATAAAGTGCACAAACAACTGAGCAAAGAGAGTAATAAACATGTACAGGAATGAAAGAACTAATAACATTCAAACAAGTGAAAGAATGAGTAAGTGTAATATTCTAACAACAATGTAGACTTGATGATTTACAACAGCCTCAGTGAAATGTATCCACAACATATATATATATATATATATATATATATATATATATATATATATATATATATATATATACTGTGCACCTGCCACATGACAGATAAATAAAGTGTAGAACTAGAAGGATGGACAAGGATTTCAATGAAGGGCATGTGGACAGATTCTCTCCTGTAGTTTGGGGAGTTTATTTTGCTAGACAGGTAAGGGATTTCATCCATTTGTGTAAACATCAATTCTGCTGGCATGACCAGTGGATGTTCAAAACGCGTAAGCAAGTGACTGCAGGACTTGGAATACTGAACAGAACTATGAAGGGGGAGGATGTGTGTGCACGTGTGAAAGAGAAAGCAAGACGGATGGGCCAGGGTTTGGATGATGTGTGCAGTCTGGATACTGGCACAGCAAACATCTGGTGGAACCACTGAGGAGAGGCTGTGATAATGAGGCACAGCCCCTTTCTCTTAAGGCCAGTTTCAGAAGCTCCTTTTCTGTGCTCTCCCTGCAGCTGCACCCCTGACCAAGGAGCACCCCTCTCTTTCCCTGCAACAGCACCCCTGACCAAGGAGCACCCCTCTCTTTCCCTGCAACAGCACCCCTGGCCAAGGAGCACCCCTCTCTTTCACTGCAACAGCACCCCTGACCAAGGAGCGCCCCTCTCTTTCACTGCAACAGCACCCCTGACCAAGGAGCACCCCTCTCTTTAGACCTTGGGTCAGACTTTTAGGCTGGTTTCAAAAGAAGCAGTTTACTTTATAGATATATATATAATAAACTAAGATATCACCCACAATGTCATCGACTGCTTTGGTAGGTAAAGTGAGAGATCATAATTGTCGATTGTCAAATCTGACACTTTTCATGCCATATACCATTACATATGTGTGTGTGTGTGCGTGTGCGTGCATGTGTGTGTGACACATGCTGGGTACTTTAGTGCTGTCACTTTTCCCTGTCCCACTAGGAATAAAAAGAGGAGACACTGAGCTCGCCTCCAGTCTCTACACATAGGGATCAGCACCGCCTTTCCGACTCTGTCTACAAGCCTGGTCAGGAAACTGGCCCCGAGTATCTAGTCCTTCAGAGGAGGAGGAAATACAGTTGCGTGCTTCCAAGTTCCACAACTAAACTTCCAGCACATTTGAAAATCAAGTTTCACTGGCTACCTTGGCCAAATGGATTACCTCCCCTACCTCACGGGAAATTAACACTAAAATACTGACCATAGAACTAAGCAGTGTTGCTGTCGCAACAGCTGTAGCTTAAAAATATTACATACACCGACGGAACCACACAGCGCTGCTTTCACAGACCATAATTTCATTCATTTAAAATGTAGCATACGCCAAGTGGTAGACACCAAGCACTGCTGCTCTCACAGCACTGTAGATTTAAAACGTGGCCCATGCTGGTAGCACCATTTAGGGCAGTGAGCTTTATGCAAGCGAGATGATTGAAATTTCATGCAAAGAAGGCAACAACAAGAATGTTCTACAGATTATTCTTATTCAATTCTGAGACAGATTACATGCTCAGCCAAATGACAAGCTGGATTAGAAGTCCAAGCATAGCCGAGTCAAGTCAAACTTCCAGCCAGTCAATTTCTGAGTCAGCTAACAAATGCTCCTCCAGGTCAGTCAGTGTCACTGCTTCTCATGTTGCTCAGTCAATTGTGCAATATTTCAGTCTAGAACCAATGGAAGCAGTTGCAGTTGAAGTGGACAGTCTCAGCCTACGGTTCCACCTCCACTGCCACATCCTCCCCATCAGATTCCTCATCAAAACTCGCATCTTCATCCAGATCTGGATCATTGTCATCAATGATATCATCATCATCATCAGTATCATCATCATCACCAGCCTCTGCTTCTTCCTGCAGCAAGAGCAGGATCTCATTGGCCAGTGACTGGATTCTGCTAGCCGTGGTGCTGCCATCCACGGACGATGCCGTCAGCCGATGAGAGCCTGATGATAGCGAGGACAGTAGTGACAGCTGTGAGGATGGGCAGCTGTCCAGTGGTATGCCTGCTGTTGTTGTCTGCTGCATGGTTATGGGTGATGCAACAGTGGATATGGGTGATGCAACAGTGGATATGGGCAATGCAACTGTGGATATGGGTGATACAACTGTGGATATGGGCGATACAACTGTGGACATGGGCGACACAACTGTGGATGTCTGTGTGAATGTTGGTGAATGAGAGGATGATGACTGTGTATTGTTCTTGTTGCTGTTTGTCTTATCACTCCCATCGTTTTCCACCATCACACAGTCCAGTCCGTCAGTGACACTCCTCACACAGTCGCCTGCAACAACAATGCTAGCACTGTCAAACACATCATCAGCAACATTGTTGACCACACTGCTAACACTGTCAAAGACATCCTCAGCAACATTGTTGACCACACTGCTAGCACTGTCAAACACATCCTCAGAGACACCAACACTGAGATCGACGCTGTCCACTTCATCCGTCAGGTCAGCACTGCTGGTTTCGCTGACTCCACTATCGTTCAAACTGTTGTTGTGGGTGGCCACACACCCGGTCCCTTGACTGGCAGTCACATGAGGGTGAAGGGTGGGAACGGACTGGTGGCCAATGGGTGTGGAGAGGTGAGTGGATGAGTGGATGGTAGGCATGTGCAGGTGACCAGCTGGGGTTGGCACTGATTGCAAACACCTCAGAACTCCCTGCAGATCATCCGCTGAAATGAAGTCCTCTCGTAACACACGCTCAAAGCTTCTCGATGAGCACACTGTTGCTGGAAGCCTGTGGGCACTCTGCATCAAACAGTTTCGTGGGGCCGTCACTGGTGTTAGACTGTGCTTGTCCACCTGTGCCCTGGGAAGCCTGACCGACGGGCCGCGATGCGACGCTAGCGTGTAGGGCGCAAACCTGACCCCATCAGAGCGAGTGGATGATGCGTAGCTATAGGAGCTACTCAGGGTGACTGCACTGTCCTGGTGAAGTTTGCTCTGCATCACGCCCCCACAAGCTGGGGGTGAGAAGGTGAAGACAGGTGGGGACGGTGCAGTCAGACTGGCAGGGGTGAACTGCTGGTTGGAGTGAACCAGGTGATTCTTCAGGCCCGTCACCACCTGACCATCCTCCGCCAGCCCCTCCTCCTCCGTCAGGAAACGCAGAGCCTCCTGCGCACAATCCCAGAATCCCCGCTGGAAGAACATTCCAGAGGTCAGGGTAGGAGTGACCGGGTCAGGAGTGGGGCTGGGTGGAATGTCATCTGCATCGTCTTCTACACCACAGGAGTAAAAGGGCAGGACCGGCATCTGCCATGGCACTTCCATCGTGGTTACCTCACCTGAAACAAAGGGAATTGACACAGTTGCAATGAATATGTCTGCAACACTGACTCAGTAGTACATTAACAAACTAAATACTTCATTCTCAAAAATGAACATAAGCTGACAAGCTTTTTCACCATATTCAGATAAACATATTCAAAGGGACAAGAGGGAAAGTGGTTGAGAATTTGCTTTTGAACAGATGTGAGGTGAGTTTTGAAGGCTGTTTTGAATATGGAAGCCCTTAAATCTACAGACATGGAAGAATTTTCGTTTTCTCTTACTGCATACCATGGTGTGTACGGTTTGTATTTTTTGCACAAGAGGCTTCCTATGTTGTGCTAATGAGGTCTGCACATATATATATATATATATATATATATATATATATATATATATATATATATATGTTTTGCTTGACTGATGTATATTTATTTTGAACAGATGCACTGTGTTGTGATGATATTTCCTATGATCAAAATGCTTTTCATATGCACATTTTGAAACTGACAGCAAAAGAGAAATGCTTTAAAAAAAAATTAAAAAAAATGAGAATGTGTGTAAATTATTATCATAGTGCTAAAAGTAAATACCCCCCCCCCCCCTCCCCCCAATGTCTTAGCAGTTTGTACAGTCAGAAAACTCTGATTACAGTCACAATCTGATTACAGATATTAGTGCTTTGGCTGCAGAGTAATCTGTGGCCACAAGACATCTGTGTATTACACGAGTCTTGGGAGATAAACTAAGTGAACAATTCAAGTTCCACAACTGAAACAACACGGCAGTCTTGAACATTTCACCCTGGGAACATGAGACTGCGCAGTATACCTGGATGTTGTTACAGGCACGGAGCGGGTCTACAACTTGTTGCCACTCCAGTGAGCTCCAACAAAAGAGGCAGGCAGACAGGTAGGTTGGCATTACCTACGCAGCTGGAAAAACCCTTCACATGAACCCACACGCTGAATGCAAAGGCTTGTGTAGGGCGCTCGCTATACTGAGACTCCTGACCCCCCACCCACCCTCTCTCTCTCTTTCCGGCGCCTTCCCATCCTCAGTTGTGTAACCAAATCGATCCAACAAATCAATCACTGCACAGCGACATCAACATAATCGCGGCTTTTCAGTAAAAAGCCAAATTAAAGGAACAGCTCCATGAAAATTCCGATCCGCCATCGAGGAACGGACTTAAAACGGACCTGCAACGCACGACGAGAGCAGAGAGCGAAACAGCGGGTTTGGCTGACAATAAAGGCAGTGTACCTACCCACACAACGGTCACTGCACCGCATGCTTGACGCAGAGGAATGTCTGCAGAACCGCTGCGACCTGCAGTGTGCGCGTTGTATGCAGCACAGTGTACGCTTGAACCCTTCCGTCACTACACTGCTGCCTGCAACTCAGCACTTCACACTACGCATCCATCCGCTGATGCGACAGTTTGCTGAAGATGAGTGCAACAGTACTGGATGAAGATCCCACGTCCTACCATGCCGGTGTGTGGCACACGACTGAGTTGTGATCGCGGTGGGTGTGTTCTTCAGCGTCAATGAGGCACTTCGGCCGCACAGCGCATGCGTGAACTTTCGGGGTCAGCGTTTGCTGTAGCCTGTTGCACTGACGTCAGGGACGAGTTAACAGGCTTCGCTCTCTCAACTCTTCAGGATTTTGTCCCAAATTCTTCTTCTTTCGTCTTTTTTCTTTTCTTTTTCTTTTGGTGAGTATCTTTCTGTTAACACTTAAAATTTAATTTAACTGACTGCTTGCAATAAAAATTATGCACATTTTCGAGGAAATCCACTTCGTCAGTTGTGTGTGTCACTGTGTGCGGTGTGTGTCAGTGTGCGGCCGCGCCTGCGTGTGTGTGCGTGTGTGCATGTTAGTGTGTTTGTGTGTGTGTGTGTGTGTGTGTGTGTGTGTGTGTGTGTGTGTGTGTGTGTGTGTGTGTGTGTGTCAGTGTGTCAGTGTGTTTGTGTGTGTGTGTGTGTGTGTGTGTGTGTGTGTGTGTGTGTGTGTGCATGTCAGTGTGTTTGTGTGTGTGTGTGTGTGTGTGTGTGTGTGTGTGTGTGTGTGTGTGTGTGTGTGCATGTCAGTTGTGTGTGTGGGGGGAGAGACACACCCCACACGGCCCCGGCCACCCCTAGTTTCCCATTTCAAACGTGTTACTATTTACCACGCGGTGTCTCCAGTGAGTCAGTTTCAAGTTTGTTCAAACTAAGGTTCGGGCCGAACAGCAGCAGTCCTTATCATAGTCAGTATAGACGCTTCATCAAACTGTCCTTTGTAGTTTTATGATTATTATTTCTATGAACGACAAGAACTTCACTGATCCGCAAGACCGCCCAGGCTTGACTTCAGTCGATGAAGACTGACTGACTCAGCCGCTGGGCTGCTTTGAGAATCACAGGCCTATACTGCATTGCCCAGTCTGGTCGTTGCGGCCATGGAATGACAAACAAACTCAACAGTTACTGACGTAAGAACACACTCTCTCTCTCTCTCTCTCTCTCTCTCTCTCTCTCTCTCTCTCTCTCTCTCCTTCTCTCTCTCTCTCTCTCTCTCTCTCCCCGGAGCTGTGAGCACGCTATGTTTTATGTGGAAATTCTCATGTATAACGTTTCACTCACTCATTCATGCCTATATGTATATAAATAATGCCTGTAATTTGATATCTATTCATCAGTAGCTTAGCGAAGAGTAGTTGTTAGGTTTTTGGCTGAACCTAAACTACAATCCTTGTAAAATAAAGTTTTCGAGTTCGAGTTCGAGTTCGAGTTTCTCTCTCTCTTCTCTCTCTTCTCTCTCTCTCTCTCTCTCTCTCTCTCTCTGGCGCTGTGAGCACGCTCTGTTTTGTGTGGAAATTCTCATGTATAATGTTTCACTCACTCATTCATGCCTATACTGTATATACATAATGCCTGTAATTTGATATCTATTCATCAGTATCTTAGCGAAGAGTAGTTGTTAGACAGGTTTTTGGCTGAACCTAAACTACAATCCTTGTCAAATAAAGTTTTCGAGTTCGAGTTCGAGTCTCTCTCTCTCCTCTCTCTCTCTCTCTCTCTCTCTCTCTCTCTCTCTCTCTCTCTCTCTCTCTCTCTCTGGAGCTGTGAGCACGCTATGTTTTATGTGGAAATTCTCATGTATAACGTTTCACTCACTCATTCATGCCTATATGTATATAAATAAGGCCTGTAATTTGATATCTATTCATCAGTAGCTTAGCGAAGAGTAGTTGTTAGACAGGTTTTTGGCTGAACCTAAACTAAATCCTTGTAAAATAAAGTTTTCGAGTTCGAGTTCGAGTTCTCTCTCTCTCTCTCTTCTCTCTCTCTCTCTCTCTCTCTCTCTCTCTCTCTCTCTCTCTCTCTCTCTCTCTCTCTCTCTCTCTGGCGCTGTGAGCACGCTCTGTTTTGTGTGGAAATTCTCATGTATAATGTTTCACTCACTCATTCATGCCTATACTCGTATATAAATAATGCCTGTAATTTGATATCTATTCATCAGTATCTTAGCGAAGAGTAGTTGTTAGACAGGTTTTTGGCTGAACCTAAACTACAATCCTTGAAAATAAACAGTTTTCGAGTTCAGTTCGTTCTCTCTCTCTCTCTCTCTCTCTCTCTCTCTCTCTCTCTCTCTCTCTCTCTCTCTCTCTCTGGCGCTGTGAGCACGCTATGTTTTGTGAGGAAATTCTCATGTATAACGTTTCACTCACTCATTCATGCCTATATCATAGTATATGTCTATAAATACATGCCTGTAATTTGATATTATTCATCAGTAGCTTAGCGAAGACTAGTTGTTAGACAGGTTTTTGGCTGAACCTAAACTACAATCCTTGTAAAATAAAGTTTTCGAGTTCGAGTTCGAGTTCGAGTTCTCTCTCTCTCTCTCTCTCTCTCTCTCTCTCTCTCTCTCTCTCTTCTCTCTCTCTCTCTCTCTCTCTCTCTCTCAGTCTTGATTTTTGACTGACAGATTTTGATATTGTTGTTGTTTTCATGTTGTTTAACATAAACACACCCACTGTTGCAAAATAAATTTAGTATTATGCTTGTGAGCTCATACTGCATTGATTTCGATTTTCCATATTTTCATGAAAGTAAATCAACTTTCCTTAAACCAGTCACCGCCACCCTGGTGTGACCTACGCCTTGAAATCGGGTGAAACTGCTTACTAATAATTGATTTACTGGTCTGACACTGACTATTTTAGTCACGACGTCGGTAGTGCCGCCTGCTGGGTTCATAACGAACAGCGACAGTGAGTCGCCTCACTCACTGACACGTGCCGTGCCGCCTGCTGGGTTCATAACGAAGAGCGACAGTGAGTCGCCTCACTCACACGTGTAATGCCGCCTGCTGGGTTCATAACGAACAGCGACAGTGAGTCGCCTCACTCACACGTGTAATGCCGCCTGCTGGGTTCATAACTAACAGCGACAGTGAGTCGCCTCACTCACTGACACGTGCCGTGCCGCCTGCTGGGTTCATAACTAACAGCGACAGTGAGTCGCCTCACTCACTGACACGTGCCGTGCCGCCTGCTGGGTTCATAACGAACAGCGACAGTGAGTCGCCTCACTCACACGTGTAATGCTGCCTGCTGGGTTCATAACCAACAGCAACAGTGAGTCGCCTCACTCACTGACACGTGCCGTGCCGGCTGCTGGGTTTATAACTAACAGCGACAGTGAGTCGCCTCACTCACTGACACGTGCCGTGCCGCCTGCTGGGTTCATAACGAACAGCGACAGTGAGTCGCCTCACTCACTGACACGTGCCGTGCCGCCTGCTGGGTTCATAACGAACAGCGACAGTGAGTCGCCTCACTCACACATGTAATGCTGCCTGCTGGGTTCATAACTAACAGCGACAGTGAGTCGCCTCACTCACTGACACGTGCCGTGCCGCCTGCTGGGTTCATAACGAACAGCGACAGTGAGTCGCCTCACTCACTGACACGTGCCGTGCCGGCTGCTGGGTTCATAACGAACAGCGACAGTGAGTCGCCTCACTCACTGACACGTGCCGTGCCGGCTGCTGGGTTCATAACGAACAGCGACAGTGAGTCGCCTCACTCACACGTGTAATGCCGCCTGCTGGGTTCATAACTAACAGCGACAGTGAGTCGCCTCACTCACTGACACGTGCCGTGCCGGCTGCTGGGTTTATAACGAACAGCGACAGTGAGTCGCCTCACTCACTGACACGTGCCGTGCCGCCTGCTGGGTTCATAACGAACAGCGACAGTGAGTCGCCTCACTCACTGACACGTGCCGTGCCGGCTGCTGGGTTCATAACGAACAGCGACAGTGAGTCGCCTCACTCACACGTGTAATGCCGCCTGCTGGGTTCATAACTAACAGCGACAGTGAGTCGCCTCACTCACTGACACGTGCCGTGCCGCCTGCTGGGTTCATAACGAACAGCGACAGTGAGTCGCCTCACTCACTGACACGTGCCGTGCCGGCTGCTGGGTTCATAACGAACAGCGACAGTGAGTCGCCTCACTCACGAACGCACATGTCCCCACTAAAGTGGCCGCCTGCTGGGTTCATAACGAACAGCGACAGTGAGTCGCCTCACTCACTGACACGTGCCGCCTGCTGGGTTCATAACGAACAGCGACAGTGAGTCGCCTCACTCACACGTGCCGTGCTGCCTGCACTGTGACTCTGACGACTCCGTGACGACTGACTGGAGGTGTCAGGTGTACACCGGCTTCGCTGAGTCGGCCTACACCTGTATTCATGACGTAACCTCACACCGCGGATACTGACGTTGCAGCGAGGGTAGGATCCCTGTTTGTTGCTCAGCAAGTTTACAGCGAACTGATTTAGTCATGCCCGGCCACACTGACATACCCGTGGGGAGGGTGGGGGTGGTGGGCACACTGACATACTCGTGGGGATGGTGGGGGTGGCGGGCACACTGACATACTCGTGGGGAGGGTGGGGGTGGTGGGCACACTGACATACTCGTGGGGATGGTGGGTGTGGTGGGCACACTGACATACTCGTGGGGAGGGTGGGTGTGGTGGGCACACTGACATACTCGTGGGGAGGGTGGGGGTGGTGGGCACACTGACATCTGGGGGGGGTGGGGGGGTGGTGGGGGTGGTGGGCACACTGACATACTCGTGGGGAGGGTGGGGGTGGTGGGCACACTGACATACCCGTGGGGAGGGTGGGGTGGTGGGCACACGACATACTCGTGGGGAGGGTGGGGAGGGTGGGGAGGGTGGGGTGGTGGGCACTGACATACTCGTGGGGAGGGTGGGGTGGTGGGCACACTGACATACCGTGGGGAGGGTGAGGGTGGTGGGCACACTGACATACTCGTGGGGAGGGTGGGGAGGGTGGGGGGTGGGCACACTGACATACTCGTGGGGAGGGTGGGGGTGGTGGGCACACTGACATACCCGTGGGGAGGGTGAGGGTGGTGGGCACACTGACATACTCGTGGGGAGGGTGGGGGTGGCGGCCACACTGACATACTCGTGGGGAGGGTGGGGGTGGTGGGCACACTGATAAGTTATGCCCGTGGGGGGGGTGGGGGTGGAGGTCTAGGGAGGGTGCCTGGCCATACTGACTCCGCCCGGGGGACGGGCCCGGTGAGTGGGGTATGGGTGGGTGGCGTGCCCGGCCACACTGACTCAGATGCCCGGGACTGAGATAGAAGGTGGAGTGCCCGGCCACACTGACTCAGATGCCCGGGACTGAGATAGAGGGTGGCGTGCCCGGCCACACTGACTCAGATGCCCGGGACTGAGATAGAAGGTGGCGTGCCCGGCCACACTGACTCAGATGCCCGGGACTGAGATAGAGGGTGGCGTGCCCGGCCACACTGACTCAGATGCCCGGGACTGAGATAGAGGGTGGCGTGCCCGGCCACACTGACTCAGATGCCCGGGACTGAGATAGAGGGTGGCGTGCCCGGCCACACTGACTCAGATGCCCG
>JABMCL010001615.1:130000-140000 GCA_018857735.1 Alviniconcha marisindica | reverse complement strand
TGAAGAGTGCGGGCACTGACAAAGACGGCTTGCCGACAGTCTGCTGTTCAGGCTGTAAAGGCACAGACCTTTTGCTTGCGTGGACCTATATGATATGAAGGTCCATGGCATCAGGCCACCTGGGTGTCAGCCGGGCGGCCTAGCCTAGCGGTAAGGTGCTTGGCTGGTAAGCAGACAGACGTTGGTTCGAGTCCGCTTCGGCTTTCCGTTCTCCTCAAACGGAACACTGTGTTGTGACTTTGTGTCTTCCCCTGACACTCAGTGGATCATTAAAAGACTCACACTGCTGCCCATGTTGATGAAGAATCGTTCTGGTGGTGACAGTGTGCTGTTACTAGGTATAAATATACAGTACCCCCCCCCCCCCCTTCCCTCGTCCCCCCGCCAGTACCTCTGCAGAGACAAGTGGGCGTTACACAGTTAAGTACAACATCATCATCTGGCCAACTTTGACACTGCACGCGGGTCAGTGGTATCAGCCTTAAACACAGCCCACTGTAGTGTATCAGTGTGTGTGTGTGTGTGTGTGTGTGTGTGTGTGTGTGTGTGTGTGTGTGTGTGTGTGTGTGTGTGTGTGTGGTTGTGTGTGTCAGTGTGTGTGTGTGTGTGTGTGTGTGTGTGTGTGTGTGGTGTGTCGTGGTGGGAGCGTGCGTGGTGCGTGCGTGCGTGGTGGTGCGTGGTGTGGTGTGTGTGTGTGGTGTGTTGGTGTGTGGTGTGTGTGTGTGTGTGTGTGTGTGTGTGTGTGTGTGTGTGTGTGTGTGTGTGTGTGTGTGTGTTGTGTGTGTGTGTGTGTGTGTGTGTGGTGTGTGTGTGTGTGTGTGTGTGTGTGTGTGTGTGTGTGTGTGTGTGTGTGTGTATGACGCCAATCTAAACATGACGACAGACGGAGGACAGGTGTGTGGAACAGGCCGGGGGGTACAGCCATCTCCACCACACCACTTCCACTACACTACTACCACCCAGCATAAAGGTTGAGAGGTCATGGGTCGCGAGGCGAGCGCTGATTGGCTAGTGATGACGGGTGAAAGGTAACGGGACCCAGCCAAGTGCTTTCATACGTCGCCCAACAAAAGACTCAGATGCTCCCTTTTTTTTTTTCTTTTTTTTAAACCTCACGAAAATATGGGGTCATAACACGTCCTCCCTGGCCCCTTCCCTCCCTCGATAGAAGTGAGCAGTGTCTAGTAAAGCGCCGGTTCTGTAACTGTGGACGTTGTGGGACACAAAGCCGGGCCGGTGACTGACTGAAGTCCTGCATGCAGCTTCCGTCAACCCCTGCTACACACACACAGCAGTCGGCGGCACCAGGCTCGCTGCGGGCAGGTTTTCACCTCGCGGTGTGAAAGAAGGAAGAGACCGGCACCGCATAGCCCTCAACTCCAGTTAGACTTTCGGCTGAATGAGGGGACGTAACGATCAACACAGAATGCTCATGGATCCCGGGGGGAAAAAGAACATAGAGAAAGAGTCACACACACACACACACACACACACACACACACACACACACACACACACACACACACACACACACACATGTACACTGATGTGTATATGACATGCAGATAGATAAACAGGCAGGTATAGACATATAAAGCCGTCAAATTTTCAAGAAATAACAGCCAGATCACTACTGAACATGAGGATTGACAAAAAATAAAGACAGAAGCAGGAAAGGATGAAACAAGACAAAAATGTCACGAAGAAAGAAAAGAAGAAGAAAAAGGTGAAGAAAGTGACACACTGACGGAGGATTTGTCCGATTCTTCCGTCATGGTGCTTCTCATCCACATTGACCATAAGGACCATTGGGGACGGAGAGCCCAGGACGTCCACATTGACCATAAGGGCCATTGGGGACGGAGAGCCCAGGACGTCCACTTCCACTTTCACACAGCTCCTGACCTCTCATTTCAGCCAGATCGACTTTCACACAGCTCCTGACCTCTCATTTCAGCCAGATCGACTTTCACACAGCTCCTGACCTCTCATTTCAGTCAGATCGACTTTCACACAGCTCCTGACCTCTCATTTCAGTCAGATCGACTTTCACACAGCTCCTGACCTCTCATTTCAGTCAGATCGACTTTCACACAGCTCCTGACCTCTGATCATCGGGCCTCGGATGCTAAACTTTACCACACAGACACAGAGAGAGAGCGGGGCCCTGGACACAAAGCAGGGCCAGGAAAGAAAAGAAAAATCGTTAGAAATATTTTCTTTTCTGTTTTCTTTTGTCAAGCACAAGCGGTGAGGTCGGGCTCAATTCCTCACGTGACGAGACCATCACTGCAGCACTCTGTTTACGGACCAGCGTCAGCAGGCAGGACGCCCTGACGTTTGGTGACGTTATCCGTGGCAACAGCGTCAACACGCTGGGAAGATAAAAGTCGCGTCACCGGTAGAGGGCGTGCAACAAGTCTGACAACCGCGTATTTTCCGTGTTGAATATTATTCCTCCCCGGCTCGACCACAATGAATGTCGTTGAGAATAATAACAAAAGGGCGTGTAACTAGTTTTGACAACTGAGCATTGTCGTGCGACCCGGCTAATGAGTGTCATTGAAAACTAAAGCGGCAGTACACTAAGCTTTGACATGTGAGCGTTGTTATGCGACCCGGTGCTAACGAGGCTGTTACTGTACCCGAGGGCGTGCACCAAGACCGACCACTCTGTCCCACACAGTGGGTAGTTCAGCGCGGGGCGTACCGTTATGTTAGCTTCTGGTGAGACTCTTACGCCGCTCAATTATTCATCGACCACTGCTCCAATTGGCTCTTTGGCCGAGTGGGCGGTCAGCCCCCTTGAGCGTGGACTCTTGATGGCCCGTGTCAGTCTTAATCTCCTTCTGCTCAGTCCCGGTCCTTGGTGGGCCGGCGCCCCATACCGCTTGGGGACAGATGGCGGCGGGCGGGCCGCCAACAATTCACCAACGGGCTGTAAGTAATCTCAAGACTGCCGATTATGTCCCTTGTGACACTTGGCGTCACGACACGGCTGCGCCGGTGGTCTCACAACAATGGATACAACTGCGGCAGATCACTCGCTCAGCTTTTGTTTGTTTGTCCCCGTTTTGGGGGAAGAAAGAAACAAACAAAAAATTAAATAAAAACAAACAAACAAAAAAGGGGAAGAGGGGAGTATTAATTAAGGATGTGCAGAATTTCAACAAGAGGTCCCGATACGCGCAGTGTGGATATCACTAACCTGCCTTTACTGATTGAGCACAGTCCACAGTCCAACACTGTCATTAAGAGACAGAGAGGGGAGGGCAAGTTGGGAGCTTATCAAAGTGCAACCTACGGCCGCTCGATGGAATGAAGGAACAACAGATGGCGACAGACATGAACCATGAAACTTTGATGGGACTCGTGTGAGATGAAGCCAGACCTGACTGAACAAGGACAGCCTTGATGGGCGCGTCCGGCGCTGGGAATGGACGTGTGGTAGGTGTTAAGTAGTTGTCACACTAAGAGGTAGGTGTGAAGTAGTTGTCACACTAAGAGGTAGGTGTGAAGTAGTTGTCACACTAAGAGGTAGGTGTGAAGTAGCTGTCACACTAAGAGGTAGGTGTTAAGTAGTTGTCACACTAAGAGGTAGGTGTGAAGTAGCTGTCACACTAAGAGGTAGGTGTGAAGTAGCTGTCACACTAAGAGGTAGGTGTGAAGTAGCTGTCACACTAAGAGGTAGGTGTGAAGTAGCTGTCACACTAAGAGGTAGGTGTCAAGTAGCTGTCACACTAAGAGGTAGGTGTCAAGTAGCTGTCACACTAAGAGGTAGGTGTCAAGTAGCTGTCACACTAAGAGGTAGGTGTCAAGTAGCTGTCACACTAAGAGGTAGGTGTCAAGTAGCTGTCACACTAAGAGGTAGGTGTGAAGTAGCTGTCACACTAAGAGGTAGGTGTCAAGTAGCTGTCACACTAAGAGGTAGGTGAGAAGTAGCTGTCACACTAAGAGGTAGGTGTGAAGTAGCTGTCACACTAAGAGGTAGGTGTGAAGTAGCTGTCACACTAAGAGGTAGGTGTGAAGTAGCTGTCACACTAAGAGGTAGGTGTGAAGTAGCTGTCACACTAAGAGGTAGGTGTGAAGTAGCTGTCACACTAAGAGGTAGGTGTGAAGTAGCTGTCACACTAAGAGGTAGGTGTGAAGTAGCTGTCACACTAAGAGGTAGGTGTGAAGTAGTTGTCACACTAAGAGTAAGGTGAGAAGTAGCTGTCACACTAAGAGGTAGGTGTGAAGTAGTTGTCACACTAAGAGGTAGGTGTGAAGTAGCTGTCACACTAAGAGTAAGGTGAGAAGTAGCTGTCACACTAAGAGGTAGGTGTGAAGTAGCTGTCACACTAAGAGGTAGGTGTGAAGTAGTTGTCACACTAAGAGGCTTTGCTTACGCCCCAAGGCCCCCGCTCTTGTCGTGAATGCTGGCAACAAAGGCGAGCTGCAGTCCCGTGTTTATGGGCCAGGCGGAGAGAGCTGGACACGCCGCTACAGAGACTGGACAGTGAGGGACCCGCAACACTGGACAGTGAGGGACCCGCAACACTGGACAGTGAGGGACCCGCAACACTGGACAGTGAGGGACCCGCAACATTGGACAGTGAGGGACCCGCAACACTGGACAGTGAGGGACCCGCAACACTGGACAGTGAGGGACCCGCAACACTGGACAGCGGACTCCACCTGGACTCCACACCTACGGGGGCGGGGAGTGGGGAGTGGGGAGTGGGAGGGGTGCACGCTCAATGGCAGCGGGAGGGGCTGTACGGGGGAGGAGCCGCGTCAGTGAAGGAGTGGTCAAGTATGACACGTTAGGTCACCAAGGAGGGGCAGGAGTGAGTGCTTTTCACGCGGATAGTGTTGGTGACGACCGGCAATGGGGTGCAGGGGACGATCAGCTGGGTAATGGCCTCAGGGCTAAGCCGGCCACCCTCAACACGCTGTGGCCACCCTCAACACGCTGTGGCCACCCTCAACACGCTGTGGCCACCCTCAACACGCTGTGGCCACCCTCAACACGCTGTGGCCTTAGAGCTGGCCACCCTCAACACGCTGTGGCCACCCTCAACACGCTGTGGCCACCCTCAACACGCTGTGGCCTTAGAGCTGGCCACCCTCAACACGCTGTGGCCACCCTCAACACGCTGTGGCCACCCTCAACACGCTGTGGCCTTAGAGCTGGCCACCCTCAACACGCTGTGGCCTTAGAGCTGGCCACCCTCAACACGCTGTGGCCACCCTCAACACGCTGTGGCCACCCTCAACACGCTGTGGCCACCCTCAACACGCTGTGGCCTTAGAGCTGGCCACCCTCAACACGCTGTGGCCACCCTCAACACGCTGTGGCCACCCTCAACACGCTGTGGCCTTAGAGCTGGCCACCCTCAACACGCTGTGGCCACCCTCAACACGCTGTGGCCTTATGGCCGGCGACCCTCAACACGCTGTGGCCACCCTCAACACGCTGTGGCCACCCTCAACACGCTGTGGCCACCCTCAACACGCTGTGGCCACCCTCAACACGCTGTTGCCTTAGAGCTGGCCACCCTCAACACGCTGTGGCCACCCTCAACACGCTGTGGCCTTAGAGCTGGCCACCCTCAACACGCTGTGGCCACCCTCAACACGCTGTGGCCTTATGGCCAGCGACCCTCAACACGCTGTGGCCTCAGGGCCGGCGACCCTCAACACGCTGTGGCCTTATGGCCAGCGACCCTCAACACGCTGTGGCCTTATGGCCGGCGACCCTCAACACGCTGTGGCCTTATGGCCGGCGACCCTCAACACGCTGTGGCCTCAAGCCCGTTCTTAACTGAATGGACATTTCCTTGGCGAACATAGTTCGGGTATTTCGTTATTGTTATGCAAGTGAGGTTATCATTGTGAAAGTATGGTTATCATTTTGAATGTATGGTTACCCCTGTAAATGTAAGGTTATCATTGTAAATGCATGGTTATCATTTGTTATGGTGACCGTTGTAAATGTAAGGTTATCACCGGTTTTATTAGGCCTGCACTGGTTAACCTGGGTCATTGACCGGTTAGTATTGACCTGTACTGGTTAACCTGGGTCATTGACCGGTTAGTATTGACCTGTACTGGTTAACCTGGGTCATTGACCGGTCAGGATAGGCCTGTATTGGATAACCTGGATCATTGACCGGTCAGGATAGGCCTGTACTGGTTAACCTGGATCATTGACCGGTCAGTATTGACCTGTACTGGTTAACCTGGGTCATTGACCGGTCAGTATTAACCTGTACTGGTTAACCTGGGTCATTGACCGGTCAGGATAGACCTGTACTGCATGGTTACTTCGAGTGCTGTCGCCGGTCTGTCAGTATGGACCAGTGCAGAAAGGGACGCTGACTGGAACCGAGGAGGTACAGGTGGGCATAGGCCAGTGTTTTGACACAGGTACACTTAACTATTGTCACACTGAACAGTGTCACACTCAACCAGTGTCACACTTAACCAGTGTCACACTTAACCAGTGTCACACTGAACCAGTGTCACACTTACCAGTGTCACATTTAAACAGTGTCACGCTGAACCAGTGTCACACATAACCAATGTCACACTGAACAAGTGTCACACATAGCCAATGTCACACTCAACCAGTGTCACACTTAACCAGTATCACACTTAACTAGCGTCACACTGAACCAGTGTCACACATAACCAATGTCACACTTAACCAGTCAGTATCACACTTAACTAGTGTCACACTGAACCAGTGTCACACTTACCAGTGTCACACTAACTAGTGTCACACTTACCACTGAGTGTCACACTGAACCAGTGTCCCACACGCCAGCAGACGGTGCAGCCTGTGACGGGCGGTGTGAGGGTCGACAGCACACTTGACGCTACGCCACGAGTACCCTTCACGGGTAAACTCGTCCACGTGCTTCAATGCAATCTCCATTCGCAAGCACGTTCGGAGGCGACGGGCGCGCAGCGGGGACCGGTAGGGCGGAGGAGGGGGGAGGGGGGGGGGGGGTCACTGGGTAGGATGTGTAGGCTACGGCGCTGTCATCATAATACAGCGAACAGTCAGCGCCGCTGCCACACCCGCCGCTAACCAGCTGTCTGACACGCCTCACAGAGCTTGATCCCAGTGCTCACTCGTCTGGAACCCCGCCGGGCACAGCGTGCACTCTATGCCTACTAGGGTGGATAAGCCGTCCTCAGTCCCCCCCCCCCCCCCCCCCCCCCCCCCCCTCCCCGTCACCTCACCGCCATCAGCAGTCCCAAACCCACACGATCACACTGCGGTCTGTTGTCACGGCGAGCCCGACTGGAGGGACGGCGAATTCGAGGCTTAGTCACACTACAGTTTGATCAGTGTGCACACGCACGCAGCTGTGGCTGCTTATCTGCCGGTGCACGCTGCACGCTCGCCACCGGCACTCGCATAATATATTGTTCTCCAGCCTGCACGTGCAGTCTGTTGGGAGCACTGACCGAGTTGGGCCTGTTTGTCTGTCTGTCTGTATAAAGCCTGCATGAACTCCACGTGGACTATATTCAGTGCGTAAACTCTATTGTTTGTCATACACAAGAGTGGAACTTAAACAGAAAAGCAAATAGCGAATATAAATAAATTAGGAGCTGTGTGAGAGTCGAGGTGGCCGTCCTGGGCTGTCCGTCCTAACGAGCCTTCTGGTTCCCGTGGACGTAAAGCTATACTGAACCGTGCTTCGGCATTGGTCTCAGCTTGTCCCTAATATGTCAACTGACATCTGAGGACATTAAGCATCACTTCATCATCATCATCACCAAGACGAGAAGGAATCACAACAAAGCACGATGCACAGGGACAGCCCACAAGTCAGTATCAACAGTTTAGTTTAAGCTGCATCCATTAAACAGCAGGGTGCAATCACAGAGCTACAAGTTAACAGACAAAAATCTCACCTATTTTTTCAATAAAACATCTTTACTCGGAGAAAAAAGATACCCCCCCCCCCCCCCACCTCCCCCAAAAAAGGAAAAAGTACAAAAGAAGATTTCAGCTAAATGTTCAACTACAGGAATAACAGCAGCAGATAAATATTTGAAGACAGGCGAAAACAAACAAACCAAGGATAAAACTGGAACAAACAGGGCGGACAGCAAGAACATGGAAAACATTTTTTTTATTTTTTCAATCACAACTGAAATGAAATTAAACTGACGAGCAACAGCAACACAGTAATGATAATAATAAATAAGATCAAGAGAAATAAAATAGACCGAGGTTGTCCGTGTGTTTTTTATGGAATTTTTACGCGTTTTTCTTTTTGTTTCAGAATAATCTCAAACCTACGTCATGTACGCTGCTTTTTGTTGCAAAATAATCTGAAACGCACTAATGTTTTTTTCGCGTTTTTTGTTTGTTTGTTTTTAATTTTTTATTAATATTATTTTTACAGTAATCTGAAATCTATAATGCTTACGCATTTTTCTGTGCTTTAGAATAAATTGAAACCTGTGTTTAGGTGTTTTCTTTTCGTTTTTGGATAAACTGATAAAATAATGTTTACGTGTTTTTGTGTAGAATGATATGAAACCTATATATAGCATATGCGTTTTTCTTTTTGGTTTAGAATAATTTAAAAACCTGTTTACGTGTTTTTCTTATTGTTTTAGAATAATCTGAAGCCAATGATGGTTAATGTTTTTCTGTTTGTTTTAGAATAATTTAAAAGTTATGTTTACGTGTTGTTGTTGTTTGTTTGTTGTCACCTAGTTGTTGTTTTTGTTTGTTATTAGTGGGAGTTTTGTTTTGTTTGTTTTTCGAATAATCTAAAACCAGTATTCTTTACGCGTTTGTTTGTTGTTGTTGTTGTTGTTGTTGTTGTTGTTGTTGTTGTTGTTGTTGTTGTTTGTTGTTGTTGTTGTTTGTTGTTGTTGTTGTTGTTTCGTCGTTGTTGTTTGTTTGGGACTAATCTGAAAGGTTTCCTTTTTGTGTGAGTTTTGATGCCGACCCTTTGCCAGTGTTGGGAAAAGGGCGCGGTGTGGGGTGGGGTAAGTGAAGCGGGCCGTTTTGAGGGAAAAGTGGGGGAATTCAAAGTGAGCGCCAGCACTGCGGAGCGCACCTCAGACAAAGCCGGTCTGGGAACAGCGGTCCGCACAAACTCATTCATATTCAAATGCACGTGAGCTCATTAAATATTGATTGCACTAGCGACGCCACAGCACGCGCGCGGTCTTTTCAACTCGGCTGAGGTGTGTGGGGAGGAGGGGGGGGGGGGGTGCGTGCGCGCGCGCGTTGCCGCGTTCTGTGTATGAGAGATTCTGGGAGTAACGATAACACAGCCTTTTTTTTCTTCTGAGGTTTCAAATTTGAACTGTGGAATAAAACGGATATACAGCTAATCGTCCTTATTGTCAATGGCGGCTTGTTTTTCGTTTGGGTTGATCTCTTCACTGACTGAGTACTGTGTGTCCTAGTTTTCGTTTGGGTTGATCTCTTCACTGAGTACTGTGTGTCCTAGTTTTCGTTTGGGTTGATCTCTTCACTGAGTACTGTGTGTCCTAGTTTTCGTTTGGGTTGATCTCTTCACTGAGTATTGTGTGTCCTAGTTTTCGTTTGGGTTGATCTCTTCACTGAGTATTGTGTCCTAGTTTTCGTTTGGGTTGATCTCTTCACTGAGTCAGTATTGTGTGTTATAGGTTTCATCGGTAGTAGGACGTTAATGACTATTTGGGATTGTGTGTAATCGATTTCATTGGGGTGGCCGATTTCACTTTTCCTGTCCTCGTCTGTTTTCTGTGCGTTTTTCTCTCTCGTTTTTTTCGGGATTTTTTTTTCTCTCATTTTTTCTCCAATTATTTTCTTTTTTTCCTTTTTTCCTCTTTCCTTCTTTCTTTCCTTTTTTCCTCTTTCCTTCTTTCTTTCCTTTTTTCCTCTTTTCTTCCCTGATGCATAAATAGTAAAAACAAAAGTAAAACAAGTAAAGCAAAGAAATGTTCTAGTCTTACACGACACACCGAATAGTTGTGCATCAGTTACTGTCCT
>JABMCL010001615.1:117500-125000 GCA_018857735.1 Alviniconcha marisindica | reverse complement strand
CTCGGTTGTTCTGTCACTAGTTACACGGGATTGTTTCACTCGATTGTTCTGTCACTAGTTACACGGGATTGTTTCACTCGGTTGTTCTGTCACTAGTTACACGGGATTGTTTCACTCGGTTGTTCTGTCACTAGTTACACGGGATTGTTTCACTCGGTTGTTCTGTCACTAGTTACACAAAAGAAGTCCCCCCTTCTTCTTTTTTCTTCTTTTTCTTTTTTCTTTTTCTTTTTTCTTTTTACTTTGATCTCCTAAACTCGCAGTGGTGTTCATTCGCTCTTTGCCAATGGAGGGCAGGAAGAGGCCGGCGCGTGACCTAACTGATACTTTGTCCACATATCTATCCCGGCCATGTTCATGACGTCACTGATACAGACTTTTGGGCACAAGATGGCTGCACTCACGGTCGCGTGTTGGCGACTTTCAAACGTGGACTTTGAACAACCAACATCAGAAATCGAGTGAAAAACTGTTGTCTACTAGTTTCAGTGTTGTTATTATTTTTTAAATGTAATAATTATTCTATGCCAATTGACAGGTCCATGACGCCTCTTAGTAAGTAAGTAAGTAAACATGGTGCTTAACGTCCACAGAAACCGTACGGCTTATTAGGGACGGGGAGAAGGGGGGAAGGGGGTATGGAGGTTGGGGGGGAGAGGGAGATTATATACCTATCGCTACACTGCACCATCAGAATGACTCCTGCATTAAGATGGGCAGCGATGAGAGCCATTTAATGTTTCAGTAGGAAGTGACGGACAAAGTCACAGGACAGTGTCCACAAACCACAACCTTTTTGAAGAGAAAGGAGAGCCGAAGCGGTATCGAACCGAGGGCCTTCCGCTTACCAGCCTAACGCCTTACCGCTGGGCCACACCGGCTCACGCCTCTTCGCTTCCGTTCCCTTGTCATAGCGGTGACGTCATAGCGGTGACGTCATTGTCCACAAAAGCGCAGTGGTGCCGTTTTCTCACTGACGTCACAAGACGGTGTCCACAGACCACCATTTTTGCACAGGGGAGGTGAGGTGAGGTGAGCCGAAGCGGAATCAAACCGACGTCCTTCTGCTTACCCCTAACGCCTTACCGCTGGGCCAACCCGGCTCACGAGTTTTAACATGACTCCTGCGTCAATGATCGCCAGGACTAGCTGTAAAAAAAATAAACTACTTTATTTTTATTTTTATAGTAATAGTAATAACAATAGTCGTAACGCCGTCAGTTGTTACACCTGGCCTGACGGCGACCCGCCTCCTCTTTGATCTTGTGGTTTACAAATCATTGCGAGATACGCCAACACCATTTTTGCTATGTATACATCTTAATTTATTTATTCATTGTCATTTCAAAGTGTTTTCAATGATTTTGCTGTTCCAGTATGTTTATTACTATTAATAGTGGTAGTATTATATTTTATTTGTTTGTATATTGTTCATCCTGTTGAAAATATTAATCGAGTTTGTAAAGTTTTGTTGTTGTTGTTTTTATAATAAAACAAATCTCCATTTTTCACTTATTGAGTAGTTTAGCAAGGACTAGTTGTTAGACAGGTCTGAATGAACCTAAACTACAATCCTTGGAAAATAAAGTTTTCGGGTTCGAGTTCTTGTTTCTTGGGCGACGTGAGCACGCAACTGTGGAACCCAGTATTGAACTAATGGGCCGTGCGTGCAACACGGGCGCGGTGGGACACTTCTTGCTGTGTGCGTGCAGCTAGTCTTGTTAGAATCTTGCTAACAAACTGAATTTAGACTTGATATTTGATGTAAAAATCGCGGGAACTTTTCAACACTCCCCGTGATTTTAGTGTGTGTGTGTGTGTGTGTGTGTGTGTGTGTGTGTGTGTGTGTGTGTGTGTGTGTGTGTGTGTGTGTGTGTGTGTGTGTGTGTGTGTGCTGTTTTGTTTGGATTTTTATCTCTTCTGTCTGTTGGACGAATCTTGCTAGGAGAGGGCTAGTTCCTTTAATTAGGTCTCCTATGCAGAGCTAACAGCTTATTCCCTCTTTTATTCCTTGGCTAGCTTACAGCACAGCCTTGCACCCCCCCCCCCCCCCCCCGCCTTTCCCCCCTCCCCCCACCACCACCACCATCACCCTCAGCAATTCTTTACTTCTCACTTCTGCCTGCCCTACGCTTTCAAGACTTTTTGTGGTTGCGGGACGATTTGTGTTTGTCCCTCCTGTGGCATTCGTCGTTCACTGGTCGCCCCGCTAAACATCAGGGACCAATCAATAAATCACAACCTTGTCACTCCAGTTCTGGTGGGGCAATGTGTGTCACTGAAAAGCCAGCTTCAAAAACTAGTAAACATTACCAGCGGCAGTTCGGGCTATCAGCATCCATTTTCAGTACTGATGTTTATGACGGACAGACTTCCAGCAGCAACCATTTCCACTATATGTTTACGACGGACAGGTTTCAAAAGCAAAGAAAGGCTTTAGAAGGCCAGTTTGACAGACTTACTGAGGAAGCGGATGTTAAATCCTTTATTCCAGCATCTATCCCCCGCGTCAAGTTCAGTCTAGGTTGTGCCAAATCTAGCGTGTGTGCCGCGCGCGCGCACGTGCATGTGCCGTGTGTGTGTGTGTGTGTGTGTGTGTGTGTGTGTGTGTGTGTGTGTGTGTGTGTGTGTGTGTGTTGTGTGTGTATGAAAGAGAGAGGGGGGGGTGGGGCGGGGGGGGGGGGGGGGGGTGGGAGTGGAGTGTGTGTGTTGATATTTTATTTAATGGCCGTTTTAAAGAAATTCAAGATTTTGTGACTCAGTATGACAGTATTGTCTGTAAGTGTTTTATCATAACTATATTGTATTTGTCGGGGTGCCCATGTCATTACGTAAGAGTTTTCTCACGGGGACAGAAAACTACAGTGTACAATACATATCTACATACATACTGATGTATACATATTGTACTGCCTTGCATATAATGCTCTCCCCCCCCCCCCCTTTTTTTCTTTTCTTTTTTCTTTTTCCTTCTTCTTTTTAAGTCAGAAAGACGGTTCCGGAGGTACAAGTGATTGATTAAAATAAAAAAAAATCAAATTCCATGACATGTATCATTCGCTGGGTGTACGGTTGGCCGAAAGGGGAATGACTCCAGGCATGAATAGACAGACAAATGGATAAGTAGCCTTATAGGTAACACTTAAATAAACATACTGCTTTTGCCAGTGTTTCCTGTATTTATTTGTTGAACTTATGATACGATGAATGAATAAATTTTGTTTAAACCAAGTAACCAATATGTTGACAGCCGTAGTAAAACGCAAACACAAACGTAATACCACACACACACACACACACACACACACACACACACACACACACACAACACACACACACACACACACACACACACACACAAATCACCCGCTTTCCGTAGTCAAAAAAGATGTAGGCTACATACAATATTCGATCGCAAGAAAGTAACACAATATTCAGATTATAAGTTATGAACCAAACCAGACAACGGGATGATACAAAATATCAATGCTGAGATTTATTGCTGGAATGAAAGCGAGCATAACGGTACTCAGGCCAGCCAACCCAAACCCGAGTACTCGGCGTCAGTCAGTGACTGAATCGTTGGCCGCCGCGTCACCCACGGTCTTGGTGTGCCATGCTTTGAGAGGAAACCAACCAGCGGCCGTTGCGATGGAACGCTACGGCATTGAACGCCGTCTACAGCGCAAACGATTAGGAATGCAACGTACAATGAGATGAATGGAGCAGGCCGACGAGGCGACTCGCCGAAAACAAAAGCGACTCATCACCGAACCACCTGCGCAACCCGCATCAAACAGGCCGCACACGCACGCACGCGCAGGTGAAGTCAAGAGCAAGCCAATCAGAGAGCGCGACGCAACCCAAGCCACGCGCAATCGCGTTCCGGTTTATCGCGTGGCCCTGGCCCCGCACGCCACGCGACACGCGCACATCAAAGGGAGCGGCGTGGGAGTTGGGGGGCTGCTGGTCTGTGAGGACAGTGCCTGTCGGTGCAGCCTCCAACATCAAAGGGCGCGAGGAAGCGTCCCCCGTGACGCGGCCAGATCAGAGAGAGCGGTGGGAGAGTCGGGGCAGCGGCCTGATGACGGCCCGGTCTCGTCCAATGACAGAGCGCGACCCCCGACCCCAGCCAGCCGTCATAACAACAACAAGACTAGGTGTTGGAAATGAGGTTACGCTACGCTGGGACCCACTCTGTCATCACGGCGACGGGAGGGACAAATCGGGTTACGTTTACTACGCCACCTCTTCCCGTGTTTCGTGAGCCGGTTTGGCCTAGCGGTAAGGCGTTAGGCTGGTAAGCGGAAGGACCTCGGTTCGATACCGCTTCGGCTCTCCTTTCTCTTCAGAAAGGTTGTGGTTTGTGGACACTGTCTTGTGACTTTGTCCATCACTTCCTACTGAAACATTAAAATGGCTCTCTCTTCGCTGCCCATCTTAATGCAGCAATCATTCTGGTGGTGACAGTGTAGCGATAGGTAGCGATAGGTATATAATCTCCCTCTTCCCCCCACCTCCATATCCCCTTTCCCCCCTTCTCCCCGTCCCTAATAAACCGTACGGTTTCTGTGGACGTTAAGCACCATGTTTACTTCCCGTGTTTGCAACACTGACTCAACCGCTCCCACGGGGTGTTCGGTCGAGCCGTTTGGCTCACCCGGCTCGGAATGTCCGTGCTCAGTGTCGGCACAGAGCGGCGTGAAGTTGCTGTAGGACTAGAAGTTATGACAAAGTGTGCTAGTTATTTATTAGTAGAACTCATGTACTTGTTCATAAGGAATGTCGTGTGCGAATGTAACTTCGCTTTCTAGCCCCCAGGGGCCAAAAGCTCAATAAAACCTTGAAACCTTGAAAAAACCCCATTGAAACTATAACAAAGGGTGGCAAAGACCCGAGGACTACATAGTGACTCTGCAAAGACCGGCCTCTGTGTTTGTGGGAGGGGACGGACACGAACGTGATTACTGACCAGCGACAGGGCAGTGTATGGCCGTCAGTGTATTGACCCAACAGGACAGTGACCAGAGAGGGGGAGCGGTCAGTGGAGTGGTCACACTTCCCAACACACACACTGCCCGTTGCCTGATTTGAGGAGCGGCGGCTGGGTAGGAGAGCACGCGCTCAATGACGGTCGCAAGTGAACAGAAAGAAAGAAAGAAAAGTCACTGTGTCTGAGAAGCAATATCGGGTGTTTTTTGTTGTTGTGTGTGTGTGTGTGTGTGGAGGGGGACGGGGGACGGGGTTTAAAACTGTTAGAGCAAAAATGTAACATTCAAATGATTAAAGCAAAGAGAGGTCCATTAAAAGTTTCAAATGAGCTGTTTAATAAAAACGAGAAAATCACGGGAGGAGGGAGAATGTGAGGGAATGAAGGAAAACTTTATTTTACGAGGGTAGCGGATTAGACTCGGGATCTTTCACATCCAGCCAACAACTTACATTAAAGTGCATGCCTTGAGGGAGGGGGTGAGCACGGCGCACGTCACGATCGCCTCTTGTCACGTGTGCTGGTGAGCACGACGCACGCGCGGCGCTGTAGACACTCAACTTCCGCTTCTTCCCTCGGTTTATTCCATGGACCTATACACACACGCACACGCACACACACGCACTCACACACACACACACACACACGCACGCACGCACGCACGCACTCACACACACACACACGCACGCACGCACGCACGCACACACACACACACACACACACACACACACACACACACACACACACACACACACGGCCATGGTTTATTCAGTCTTTCACATAAGCGAGGAAGGCAGGAACTTGTTTCTTTATGCCCAGTCAACCATGACGTTTTTATTGGGGCCACACATGAGTGATATTCGGCTGATCATAAGGTTATCGCGATAACAACATTGTGCCAATCAGCACACAGAAAGAGCAACTAGCTTTAACCACACACACACACACACACACACACACACACACACACACACTCACACACACACACACACATACACACACACACGCGCGCGCGCGCGCGCTCACACACACCGCGCGCGCGCACTCACACACACACACACACACAACCACACACACACACACACACACACACCACTCACTCCCACACACACAACACACACACACACACACACACACACACATGCAAGGGGGGGGGGGGGGGGAGGTAACTTACACAGTTCTGATGGTGGGCTTTTGTGAACATAGTTCTGACGACTGCTTGGGCAGACGAGTGTCTTTTAGTTGTGCTGTGATAAAGAAAAAACGCCGACGTTGGACACAGCAAAACAAACGTACACAAAACCGTGTCTAGTCGTTGAGGATGCTTCTCGCTCCCTCGGTCCCTGAAATGAAATAAAACAGTGTGCACTCGGGTCAAACAGCAACAAAGCCAATGTAGGGTGGGAGGTGGGTGGGGAGGTTCTCTGTTAGTGTTCTACAACCATGCATGAAGTGATATGGTGCATGGTTGTATGGTGTACACAGAACTTGCGCCGAGACGGCTGCAGTTTCATGCGGCACCAGCCATGCCAGCGCTGTAAGTAAACCACTTCGGTGGATAGTCAAAAAACGCGCTATAAGAAGCTAGTCACTCATGTAGAAGCACGAGGTTCCAGGCGAGATCAAAAGATCAAGAGGAGGAAGGTGGAGCTGGAACTTCAAGTTAGCCCAGAAGAGATCATGAGTAGGGAGGTGGAGCTGGGCTGCGAAAGTTGGACTTCTTTCGCTTCGGGTTGTTCCTCAACAGCAGTGCAACGGACATTTCCTTGTGACTCTGCCCAAGCACGGCAGTTGAAACAGCAATTGCGCAGTGCACAAGTCGCTGGGCAATGGCGAGGGGACACCGCCTTAACACTTCCATTGTTCTGGCGGCGGTCTACGGTCTCTCCGGTCTTTTTGGGGCGGTATCCGCGGTGGAGCCTTCACTCTTTCGTCCCCTTCCCCTCCTGTCCCCGTCCCTAATAAGCCATCTCGCTTCTGTGGACGTAAAGCAAAATGGTCGGTAGAATTACATGCGAGCGCAGTGAGTCTGCTCAGGAGAGTGGAGAATAGCGCTGTATAAGCGATCACCAATCACCAATAGCGATCACCAATAAGCGATCACCAATCACCAATAGCGATCACCAATAAGCGATCACCAATCAATCAATCAATCAAAACAACAAGATCCAAACACACAAACGGTTGAAAAGAACGTTCATTTTAATTAGACAATACAAAACATGCGCAAACTGTCGGGGTAAGCCCATTTTTCAAAGAAACAAAACCACAGTTAAAGGATAAAAATGATAACAGTATGCGTGTCCGCTTACAATTTAGTGTGTGGTGGGGTGCCTCCAATGTCGGGAAGAACTGAATTAATAAAAAATATACTGGTATGCTGTACCGTTATATGGAAGTGCAGACCATGCATGACTCACTTCATACTTTCTGCAATCTTGTGCACTAGATCCCCAAACTGAGAGTTTGGGGTATTCAGTTACACGTCACGTGACGCTTTTCGTCTACCG
>JABMCL010001615.1:62500-112500 GCA_018857735.1 Alviniconcha marisindica | reverse complement strand
CTTTCGTCACATTGCTTCCATCGACCTGATCCCTGCTTTAGTCTCTGTACTCATAACTAGACTACAGCAACTGCTTGCTTGCAGGAGACCCGGGAACCTCACTGAACAGCCTCACAGCGCGCGGACTGCTGGTGCTGCTGCTGCTGCTGGACTGGTGCTGGTGCTGCCGCTGGACTGGTGCTGGGCTGGTGCTGGTGCTGCTGCTGGGCTGGTGCTGGTGCTGCCGCTGGACTGGTGCTGGGCTGGTGCTGGTGCTGCTGCTGGACTGGTGCTGGGCTGGTGCTGGTGCTGCTGCTGGACTGGTGCTGGTGCTGCTGCTGGACTGGTGCTGGTGCTGCTGCTGGACTGGTGCTGGGCTGGTGCTGGTGCTGTGCTGGACTGGTGCTGGGCTGGTGCTGGTGCTGGTGCTGCTGCTGGACTGGTGCTGGTGCTGCTGCTGGACTGGTGCTGGTGCTGCTGCTGGACTGGTGCTGGTGCTGCTGCTGGACTGGTGCTGGGCTGGTGCTGGTGCTGGTGCTGGTGCTCGGCTGGTGCTGCTGCTGGGCTGCTGTGCTGCTGCTGGACTGGTGCTGGTGCTGCTGCTGGACTGGTGCTGGGCTGGTGCTGGTGCTGGCTGGTGCTCGGCTGGTGCTGCTGCTGGTCTGCTGGACTGGTGCTTGCTGCTGGACTGGTGCTGGTGCGGGCTGCTGGACTGGTGCTGGGCTGCTGCTGGACTGCTGCTGGGCTGGTGCGCTGGTGCTGGTGCTCGGCTGGTGCTGCTGCTGGGCTGGTGCTGCTGCTGGACTGGTGCTGGTGCTGCTGCTGGACTGGTGCTGGGCTGGTGCTGGTGCTGGTGCTGGTGCTGGCTGCTGGTGCTGCTGGGCTGGTGCTGGTGCTGCTGCTGGACTTGTTTGATGCCGTGACCGTCGGCGTTCCCTTCACAAGATCCCACCGCTGTGCCTGCCGCCTTTCTGACGGCGGTCCCACATACCCCGTGAACACGTCATCATTAACGACTCCGATCAGTTCTATCTCCAGTACGTGGCCCCCAACCCAGCTTGTCAAGTAGCCGCAGTTAAACCTAACGGGGAAAGGGTGGAATTTAAGGTACCCTCCGGTTACAGCAGAACACGGAAGGTTTGGCACTGACTGCCGTCACTCGGCACCTCTTGTCACACTGGCGTAGCACATTCATTTCTGACTTCAATGGTTTGGCCCCGAACTGAGCCAGCACATAAAATTGCCAGGTCCCAGAATATAGCGGCGATACTGACGTACAATGCATTTCTTTCTTGGTAATCCACATGTTAGCCATTTAGTGCTCCTGCCACCAGCCAACGTCCATGACTGTTTTCTGACATGTTAGATGAATGCTGAGTGGCCAATGCTCGTGGTTTTTCTTCCCCCAAAAAAACAACAACAACTACAACAAACAAACAAACAAAAAACAACAACACAACAACAACAACTGACTGGAACAGCAACAGTGTTAGTGGACGAGAGAGAAAGAAGGAGAAAACGAAGTTCTTTTGTATTTGCTCCGTGTATTAGCATTCAGACAATCAAAACATCACCTGTATCATACCCAATCGCAACTGATAGAAGGATAATTTATTCAGAGCAATACAACACCAGGCACGCCTATTGGGGACAGGCCGCGCTGGTCATACAAAACAAAGCTCACTTGCACAGAAATCCAGCTTCCTTCAACTCAGCCATTCACCAGTGGCTGACTGTGACACGGCACATCAATGGCTGACCATGACACGGCACATCAATGGCTGACTGTGACACGGCACATCAATGGCTGACTGTGACACGGTACAGCAATAAATGGCTGTGACACGGCACATCAGTAAATGTCTGTGATACAGCACATCAATGGCTGACCGTGACACAGCACATCAATGGCTGACCGTGACACTGCACATCAATGGCTGACTGTGACACGGCACATCAATGGCTGACCATGACACGGCACATTAATGGCTGACCATGACACGGCACATCATTGTCTGACCATGACATGGCACATCAATGGCTGACCATGACACAACACATCAATGGTTGACTGTGACACGGCACATCAATGGCTGACTGTGACACAGCACATCAATGGCTGACTGTGACACGGTACAGCAATAAATGGCTGTGACACGGCACATCAATAAATGTCTGTGATACAGCACATCAATAGCTGACCGTGACACAGCACATCAATGTCTGACCGTGACACGACACATCAATGGCTGACTGTGGCACAGCACATCAGTGGTTGACTGTGACACGGCACATCAATGGCTGACTGTGACACAGCACATCAATGGCTGACTGTGACACGGTACAGCAATAAATGGCTGTGACACGGCACATCAATAAATGTCTGTGATACAGCACATCAATAGCTGACCGTGACACAGCACATCAATGTCTGACCGTGACACGACACATCAATGGCTGACTGTGGCACAGCACATCAGTGGTTGACTGTGACACGGCACATCAATGGCTGACTGTGTCACAGCACATCAATGGCTGACTGTGACAAGGTACAGCAATAAATGGCTGTGACACGGCACATCAATAAATGTCTGTGATACAGCACATCAATGGCTGACCGTGACACAGCACAACAATGGCTGACAGTGACACGGCACATCAATGGCTGACCGTGACACGGCACATCAATGGCTGACTGTGACACGGCACACCAATGGCTGACTGTGTCACAGCACATCAATGGCTGACTGTGACACAGCACATCAATGGCTGACTGTGACACGGTACAGCAACAAATGGCTGTGACACGGCACATCAATAAATGTCTGTGATACAGCACATCAATGGCTGACCGTGACACAGCACATCAATGGCTGACTGTGACACAGCACATCAATGGCTGACTGTGACATGGTACATCAATAAATGTCTGTGACACAGCACATCAATAAATGACTGTGACACAGCACATCAATAAATGACATCAATAAATAGCTGTGACACAGCACATCAATAAATGACTGTGACACAGCACATCAATAAATGACATCAATAAATGACAGTGACATGGCGCATCAATAAATGACTGTGACACAGCACTTTAATGGCTGGATGGATGAATGAATGAATGAATCAACCAATCCATGGACCAACCAACCGTAAACAGCATTGCAGAAGATACAGTGCAAAAAACAAACTTCATCGTGATATTTTGCCCATAATAGGTATTGTCAAAGTGCTGCACAACACAAATGTATTGCAAGAGTGGGTATATGTATCATCATTCTGTGTATGATCATTTGAAATAAACAAATGAAATCCAAAAGGTTGCAATTACAACAGAATTACTGATAGTTGCAAACTAGCACCCAAATGAAACCCACGCACACATGCACGCACACACACACACACACACACACACACACACACATGCATGCATGCACACACATGCATGCACACACACACACACACACACACACACACACACACACACACACAACACACACACACACAACACAGTGATGACAAGCTGTCCTGCTTGTGGCACTGGCAGGCTTCGCTCTGTGTTCACTCTGAGAACTTGTTCACTGTGACACCACCGCAAGGGATCACAAGGTAGACCACAAAACTGGGTTTCTGCTGTAGGGGTTCTACCATGATCAGCAATAGACCAGACAAAGCACTGAGCAATTCAATTCGCAATGGACCAGACAAAGCACTGGGTGACTCAATTTGCCATGCAGCAACCAAAGCACTGAGCAATACAATTTGCAACAGATCAAACAAAACAATGAGCAGTTCAATTTGCAATGGACCAGACAAAGCACTGGGTGATTCAATTTGCAATGGACCAGACAAAGCACTGGGTGATTCAATTCGCAATGGACCAGACAAAGCACTGGGTGATTCAATTCGCAATGGACCAGACAAAGCACTGGGTGATTCAATTCGCAATGGACCAGACAAAGCACTGGGTGACTCAGTTTGCAATGGACCAGACAAAGCACTGGGTGATTCAATTCGCAATGGACCAAAGCACTGGGTGATTCAATTCACAATGGACCAGACAAAGCACTGGTTGATTCAATTCACAATGGACCAGACAAAGCACTGGGTGACTCAGTTTGCAATGGACCAGATGGAGACCCAGAGATCAACATTAGAGAACAAGTGTGGGTTTTTCAATTTTGTTTTCCAAACATGGCTGCCATTCAGCAGACAGCACAGGAATGCCTCTCTCTGAGAATGAAGACAGTCACAACATGACAACAGTCATGTCAAGTGACACAAACTGAAAGAAGCATTAAAACCAGTGACGTACAAACTGTACGTTACATTATCACAGTCATGCTCTTCCCTGTCCAGCAGGGCTCAGGTGAATGCATCCAGCACTGGATACCTAAGTATGAAACACTGGATACCTGCTAAGTATGAAACCCTGGATACCTAAGTATGAAACACTGGATACCTGCTGGATACCTAAGTATGAAACACTGGATACCTAAGTATGAAACACTGGATACCTGCTAAGTATGAAACACTGGATACCTAAGTATGAAACACTGGATACCTGCTAAGTATGAAACACTGGACACCTGCTAAGTATGAAACACAGGATAACTGCTGGATACCTGCTAAGTATGAAACACTAGATACCTGCTGGATACCTGCTAAGTATGAAACACTGTATACCTGCTAAGTATGAAACACTGGACACCTGCTAAGTATGAAACACTGGATACCTGCTGAGTATGAAACACTGGATACCTGCTAAGTATGAAACACTGGATACCTACTAAGTATGAAACACTGGATACCTACTAAGTATGAAACACTGGATACCTGCTACGTATGAAACACTGGATACCTGATAAGTAAGAAACACTGGATACCTGATAAGTATGAAACACTGGATAAGTATGAAACACTGGATACCTGCTAAGTATGAAACACTGGATACCTGCTAAGTATGAAACACTAGATACCTGCTAAGTATGAAACACTGGATACCTGCTAAGTATGAAACACTGGATACCTGCTAAGTATCAAAAACTGGATATCTGCTAAGTATGAAACATTGGATAAAGAGAATCCATACAATAAGCACTTTGAGGCTCACAAATGTATGATAGAGGGTTTGGGAACATTGGATTTGTCATTATTATGCACATCAGAAAGGAAACTTGCTAAGTCTGATGTCAAATGTGAATCCACACAACACTGGAATGGATGCTTGCACAGTCCAACGTGAATTCATACAAGTTACAACACTATAATGGATGCTTGCACAGTACAACATGAATTCATACAAGTTACAACACTATAATGGATGCTTGCACAGTCCAACATGAATTCATACAAGTTACAACACTATAATGGATGCTTGCACAGTACAACATGAATCCACACACCAGAATGGATGCTTGCACAGTCCAACATGAATTCATACAAGTTACAACACTATAATGGATGCTTGCACAGTCCAACGTGAATACACACACCAGAATGGATGCTTGCACAGTCCAACGTGAATCCACACAACACTATAATGGACGCTTGCACAGTCCAGTGTGAATCCACACAACGCCAGAATGGATTCTTGCACAGTCCAATGTGAATCCACACAACGCCAGAATGGATTCTTGCACAGTCCAATGTGAATCCACACACTGCCAGAATGGATTCTTGCACAGTCCAATGTGAATCCACACAACACTAGAATGGATTCTTGCACAGTCCAACGTGAATCCACACAATGCTAGAATGGATTCTTGCACAGTCCAATGTGAATCCATGCAACACTGGAGGGATGCTTGCACAGATTGACATGAATCATAAAACACTGGACTGGATGTTTGCTCTGTTTGTGAGTCCAGGCAACACTGAAATGGATGCTTGCAGTCTGATGTAGCTCCATACATCAGGGTGTTATTAGTCTAACATTAACAAGAATCCAGGTCATGTCAAAATGCATGACAGCCAAATCTAATAAGAATCTGTGCGATACTGCACAGTCTGACATGAATCCATGAAACACCAGAATGGATGTTTGCACTGTCTGACATAAATCAATGCAAAATTGGAATGGATGCATGTCCAATGGACTGCAGTGGTGATTACAGTGCTGACACACTTACTGCAGTGGTGATTACAGTGCTGACACACTTACTGCAGTGATTACAGCACTGACACACTTACTGCAGTGATGATTACAGCACTGACACACCAACTGCAGTGATGATTACAGTGCTGACACACTTACTGCAGTGGTGATTACAGCACAGTCACACTTACTGCAGTGATGATCACAGCGCTGACACACTTACTGCAGTGGTGATTACAGCACTGACACACTTACTGCAGTGGTGATTACAGTGCTGACACACTTACTGCAGTGATGATTACAGGGCTGACACACTTACTGCGGTGGTGATTACAGCACTAACACCCTTACTGCAGTTGTGATTACGGTGCTGACACACTAACTGCAAGGTTGATTACAGCGCTGACACACTGTGTCCTAGTGGCAAGTTCAGTGGTGATCAAGGCCATCCAGCACTGTTGGCACACTGTGTCCTCAGAAACATGTACTTTGTGCATGTCATCTTCATGCTAGCTTCATGCCACCGTCATGCCACCGTCATGCCACTGCTACACTGGAAGCTTGCCCTCCTTTCATCCAATGATGATGATGATGAATATGGTGACAAGACTGTTGATATCAAAGCAGATGATTATGCTGATCACGACGATGGTGAGCACAAGAGTCTGTGTGTCCATGCAGATGACAGCGGTGACGATGCTGATGACGAAGTTTTGTAGAACAAAAACATGCACGCAGATGATGACAGTGAGGAGGATGAGGCAAGTTTGGCAAACTACAGGTAAAGCAGACAAACCCCTCAGTCTCCATACTCTGAAGACACATTCACGCCATGAAAACAAAAATACATCCGAAAAGGAAAGAAAAAGAATTCATGTAAAATATCTCATTCTGTTCCTCTGGATCAGATTTGTACAAATAAACATCTTTGATTCAATGCATGCACCGATCACCAAGCCACCCTGACACCAAGCAGAGTATTGCCATTTTTTTATTCCATTAAAGTTTGACCGGTGTCTAACTTTTGGTGCTTGGACTCTGTGGTGTGTTGATTGAGCTTAATGACTTGGTACTTTGAGTTAGCATCTGTCCTTAGCATTTCTACTTGTTGACTAGTGTTTTGACTTAGTGTCTGGTATTTGGTGTTTCTACTTGTCAGTGTTTTGACTTAGTGTCTGACATTTGGTGTTTCTACTTGTTGATTAGTGTTTTGACTTAGTGTCTGGTATTTGGTGTTTAACTTTGGCCACTGATGGCAGGAAACTGGTGTGAATCCTGTTCAGTGAATCTGTTGTCCCTGAATACACACACCAGCTGTCTTCCCATGGTGTTTAACTTTGGCCATTGACAGCAGGAAACTGGTGTGAATCCTGTTCAGTGAATCTGTTGTCCCTGAATACACACACGTCTTCCCATGGTGTTTAACTTTGGCCATTGACGGCAGGAAACTGGTGTGAATCCTGTTCAGTGAATCTGTTGTCCCTGAATACACACACATCTTCCCATGGTGTTTAACTTTGGCCATTGATGGCAGGAAACTGGTGTGAATCCTGTTCAGTGAATCTGTTGTCCCTGAATACACACACGTCTTCCCATGGTGTTTAACTTTGGCCATTGACGGCAGGAAACTGGTGAGAATCCTGTTCAGTGAATCTGTTGTCCCTGAATACACACACGTCTTCCCATGGTGTTTAACTTTGGCCACTGATGGCAGGAAACTGGTGTGAATCCTGTTCAGTGAATCTGTTGTCCCTGAATACACACACGTCTTCCCATGGTGTTTAACTTTGGCCATTGACGGCAGGAAACTGGTGAGAATCCTGTTCAGTGAATCTGTTGTCCCTGAATACACACACGTCTTCCCATGGTGTTTAACTTTGGCCACTGATGGCAGGAAACTGGTGTGAATCCTGTTCAGTGAATCTGTTGTCCCTGAATACACACACGTCTTCCCATGGTGTTTAACTTTGGCCATTGACGGCAGGAAACTGGTGTGAATCCTGTTCAGTGAATCTGTTGTCCCTGAATACACACACGTCTTCCCATGGTGTTTAACTTTGGCCATTGATGGCAGGAAACTGGTGTGAATCCTGTTCAGTGAATCTGCTGTCCCTGAATACACACACCAGCTGTCTTCCCATGGTGTTTAACTTTGGCCATTGACGGCAGGAAACTGGTGTGAATCCTGTTCAGTGAATCTGCTGTCCCTGAATACACACACCAGCTGTCTTCCCATGGTGTTTAACTTTGGCCATTGACAGCAGGAAACTGGTGCGAATCCTGTTCAGTGAATCTGCTGTCCCTGAATACACACACCAGCTGTCTTCCCATGGTGTTTAACTTTGGCCATTGACGGCATGAAACTGGTGAGAATCCTGTTCAGTGAATCTGCTGTCCCTGAATACACACACCAGCTGTCTTCCCATGGTGTTTAACTTTGGCCATTGACGGCATGAAACTGGTGAGAATCCTGTTCAGTGAATCTGCTGTCCCTGAATACACACACCAGCAATGGGAGCCATGCCACAGCAGTTTGTCCTTGTCCATTTGCCGTCATAAAATCACACAACTTCTGGACTGGTTCTGATCTCCCACAGTGGACAGGGACTTTTCTTGTGATTTTCTAGACTTTTTCGCTGCGCCCTTCTTGCTCCCTTTAGAATCAGCGTCCACCTCCATCACCACCCTCGTCATCTTATTTGTTTTGGCTGTTTGACCCACACGCTTGTCCTTCACACGGGCTTTCCAACTTGAGTCATCGTCATCTGACCTGCCCGCCCCTGGAAGGGGGCGGAAGAGGCGTGAAGTGTCAAAGTTGAGGTCATGGGGGTCACGACCTTGAGCAATGGCCTTGTTTTCCTCAGCGATCATACTTTTTGCATCACTGACGAGAATGTGAACATCGCCCTCCGTGATGGGGTGTTCATTGATGATGGTGGCCCCAAAGTCCAGCTGCACGCAGTTCACTGCAATGCACACAGGACAGACACACATGGTTCACTACAAAGCACACAGGACAGACACAGGCGGTTCACTGCAATGCACACAGGACAGACACAGGCGGTTCACTGCAAAGCACACAGGACAGACACAGGCGGTTCACTGCAAAGCACACAGGGCAGACGCACGCAGTTCACTGCAATGCACACAGGACAGACACACGTGGTTCACTGCAATGCACACAGGACAGACAGACACATGTATGTAGACAGGACAGACAGACGCATGCACACATGTCTGTAGACAGGACACACACAAACATGTGTATGCAAACAGGACAGACACACCCTTATATATATGTATGCAGGACAAACAGTGTGTGTGTATTTCCTCTATGTGTGCATGCGTGTGTGTGTGTGTGTGTGTGTGTGTGTGTGTGTGTGTGTGTGTGTGTGTGTGTGTGTGTGTGTGTGGTGTGTGTGTGTGTGTGCGTGCGTGCATGTGTGTGTGAGTGTGTGTGTGTGTATGTGTCTCTGTGTGTGTTTCCTCTATGTGTGCATGTGTGTGTGTGCGTGTGTGTATGCGTGCATGCATGCATGCGCGTGTGTGCGTGTGTGTGTGTGTACACATGCATAAGCCCCACCTCCCTGCGGCAAGATGACCAGTGGGTAGAAGCCCCCAGGTGGCTGGTAGACGACGCGCACCAACAGCACCTTGCGGTTGACAGTCAGGTAGCAGATGACAAGCTGTTCTTCATCGTGGTGCAGGTCCTCTTCCACGTACAGCACCCCCCACCCCACCAGGTCCCCCTTGGACACCGTCTTGGCCGCTGCAACATCAGCATTCCCATCAACGACCACCACTAGCAACATATCTAGCTGTTTTCGACCATTATGAAAGAAAGAAAAAATTTGGACACAAAATATTCCTGTTTGTAAGAAGACTCTACTCTAGCCATCCCACACCCCTCGACACTTCTCTCCAGTCTGCAATGTAGGCAACAAAAAGTTATAGGTTTACAGGTTTGAAAGACAAGCAGTTTAACATGGCCTGGTGGCCCAGACAGACACAAAGCAGACCTTCAATGATGGCCTAGACAGACACAAAGCATACCTTCACTGACAGCAACAACAGCCACAAAGCAGACCTTCATTGACAGCCACAACAGACACAAAGCAGACCTTCACTGACGGCCACAACACACACAAAGCAGACCTTCACTGACAGCCACAACAGACACAAAGCAGACCTTCACTGATGGCCACAACACACACAAAGCAGACCTTCATTGACAGCCACAACAGCCACAAAGCAGACCTTCACTGATGGCCACAACACAGACAAAGCAGACCTTCACTGATGGCAACAACAGACACAAAGCAGACCTTCACTGACGGCAACAACAGACCTTCACTGATGGCCACAACAGACACAAAGCAGACCTTCACTGACGGCAACAACAGACACAAAGCAGACCTTCACTGACGGCCACAACGGACACAAAGCAGACCTTCATTGATGGCCCAGAAGCGCAGGAAGTCCAGTTTGAAGTTGGAGATGGGGGCGGGGTCAAGGGGCGTGGCTGTGCTCAGCACAATGGCGGGCGGTGGCTGGTCGTCCCCAAAGTCATCCACAAGGCGAACCTCGAAGTGATTGTACCCTGAACACAGACCTCAAAGTCACTGTACCCTGAACACAGACCTCAAATTGATTGTACCCTGAACACAGACCTCAAATTGATTGTACCCTGAACACAGACGTCAAAGTGACTGTACCCTGAACACAAACATCAAAGTGACTGTACCCTGAACACAGACCTCAAAGTCACTGTACCCTGAACACAGACCTCAAAGTCACTGTACCCTGAACACAGATATCAAAGTCACTGTACCCTGAACACAAACATCAAAGTCACTGTACCCTGAACACAGACATCAAAGTCACTGTACCCTGAACACAAACCTCAAAGTGATTGTACCCTGAACACAGACATTAAAATCACTGTACCCTGAACACAGACCTCAAAGTGACTGTACCCTGAACACAGACCTCAAAGTGACTGTACCCTGAACACAGACCTCAAAGTCACTGTACCCTGAACACAGACCTCAAAGTGATTGTACCCTGAACACAAACATCAAAGTGACTGTACCCTAAACACAGACATCAAAGTCACTGTACCCTGAACACAGACCTCAAAGTCACTGTACCCTGAACACAGACCTCAAATTGGCTGTACCCTGAACACAGACCTCAAAGTGACTGTACCCTGAACACAAACATCAAAGTGATTGTACCCTGAACACAGACCTCAAAGTGATTGTACCCTAAACACAAACATCAAAGTGATTGTACCCTGAACACAGACCTCAAAGTGGTTGTACCCTGAACACAAACATCAAAGTGATTGTACCCTGAACACAGACATCAAAGTCACTGTACCCTGAACACAGACCTCAAAGTGATTGTACCCTAAACACAAACATCAAAACGACTGTACCCTGAACACAGACATCAAAGTCACTGTACCCTAAACACAAACATCAAAGTGATTGTACCCTGAACACAGACATCAAAGTCACTGTACCCTGAACACAGACCTCAAAGTCACTGTACCCTAAACACAAACATCAAAACGATTGTACGCTGAACACAGACATCAAAGTCACTGTACCCTAAACACAAACATCAAAGTGATTGTACCCTGAACACAGACCTCAAAGTCACTGTACCCTGAACACAGACCTCAAAGTGATTGTACCCTGAACACAGACCTCAAATTGGCTGTCCCCTGAACACAGACCTCAAAGTGATTGTACCCTGAACACAGACCTCAAATTGGCTGTACCCTGAACACAGACCTCAAAGTGATTGTACCCTGAACAAAAGCATCAAAGTGATTGTACCCTGAACACAGACCTCAAAGTGATTGTACCCCGAACAAAAACATCAAAGTGATTGTACCCTGAACACAAACATCAAAGTGGCTGTACCCTGAACACAAACATCATATATATATATATAGGTATGTAGAGAGATAGCTAGGTAGGTACACAGCAAAATCGACAAATAGGCAGGCAGATAGATAGATGAACAGATAGGCAGAGAGACACACAGACTGCTTTGCGGGTGTAAAGCTGTCCACCCTGCCATCCCTAAAATGTTCAGAATTTCAATTTGCAACCTGATTGCAAAGAAAGGGAGAGAACAAAAAATGGTACCTTTGTTGAGGCTGTAAGGGGCCTGTATGGCTGCAGGTCCAACATGCTCCCTGACGATGACGGTGTTGCTGTCGTTGTCGACCACAGCCCCTGGGGGCAGGCACCAGTCCTCCAGGTCTGTCTGTGGACATCAAACAATAATGAAAACAAGTCACTCCTATCTCCTACACCTGGCCATCAAATTCACCCAGTCACTCCTATCTCCTACACCTGGCCATCAAATTCACCCAGTCACTCCTATCTCCTACACCTGGCCATCAAATTCACCCAGTCACTCCTATCTCCTACACCTGGTCATCAAATTCACCCAGTCACTCCTATCTCCTACACCTGGCCATCAAATTCACCCAGTCACTCCTATCTCCTACACTGTCATCAAATTCACCCAGTCACTCCTATCTCCTACACCTGTCATCAATCTCACATAGTCACTCCTATCTCCTACACCTGGCCATCAAATTCACCCAGTCACTCCTATCTCCTACATGGCATCAAATTCACCCAGTCACTCCTATCTCCTACTGATCATCAAATTCACCCAGTCACTCCTATCTCCTACACTCATCAAATTCACCCAGTCACTCCTATCTCCTACACCTGGCCATCAAATTCACCCAGTCACTCCTATCTCCTACAAATGATCATCAAATTCACCCAGTCACTCCTATCTCCTACAGCTGATCATCAAATTCACCAAGTCACTCCTATCTCCTACACCTGGCCATCAAATTCACCCAGTCACTCCTATCTCCTACATGTCATCAATTCACCAGTCACTCCTATCTCCTACACCTGGCCATCAAATTCACCCAGTCACTCCTATCTCCTACACCTGGCCATCAAATTCACCCAGTCACTCCTATCTCCTACAAATGATCATCAAATTCACCCAGTCACTCCTATCTCCTACAGCTGATCATCAAATTCACCAAGTCACTCCTATCTCCTACAAATGATCATCAAGTTCACCATGTCACTCCTATCTCCTAAAACTGATCATCAAAGTTCACCCAGTCACTCAAACAGTTCCACATGTATTCTAAAACCCACAAGAAAGATGACTGTATGGAGAAGTATGTAACTTTTGTAGCAAGCATATGCACAAGTGCAAGTCGAATCAAGCAACAGCTATTCTCTTCGCTCAACAAGACGCAGACAGCAGACAGCCTGACTCACCACATCAAAGTTACGAGGTCCGCAGTTCATGTTTTGCCAGCACACGTCAATCTCAATGTCATAGCCGTTGCTGCACAAGCCAATGGAGGGCAGGAACTCGTCGCGGTTGGATTGTGTGTAGTAGCAGGTGCCCACTGGCCGGTTGTTGCGGCTAAACAAGGCCACCGACATCTCTGTTGCAAATGCCTCCATCTCCACCCCAACGATGTCACCTGAAACAGCATCATCAGTCCACCTCCCAGTCACATCACCTGACACAGCACACCTGACACGGCATCATCACCCACCTCCCAGTCACATCACCTGACACAGCACACCTGACACAGCATCATCACCCACCTCCCAGTCACATCACCTGACACAGCACACCTGACACGGCATCATCACCCACCTCCCAGTCACATCACCTGACACAGCACACCTGACACGGCATCATCACCCACCTCCCAGTCACATCACCTGACACAGCACACCTGACACGGCATCATCACCCACCTCCCAGACACATCACCTGACACAGCACACCTGACACGGCATCATCAGTCCATACTCCAGTTACATCGCCTGACACAGCACACCTGACACAGCACACCTGACACAGCATCATCAGTCCATACTCCAGTCACATCACCTGACACAGCACACCTGACACAGCATCATCAGTCCACCTCCCAGTCACATCACCTGACACAGCACACCTGACACAGCATCATCACCCACCTCCCAGTCACATCACCTGACACAGCACACCTGACACGGCATCATCACCCACCTCCCAGTCACATCACCTGACACAGCACACCTGACACGGCATCATCAGTCCATACTCCAGTTACATTGCCTGACACAGCACACCTGACACAGCATCATCAGTCCATACTTCAGTCACATCACCTGACACAGCACACCTGACACAGCATCATCAGTCCATACTCCAGTTTTCTGATCCTCCAGTGACGTAAGGTTTCTGACCCCCTCCCCCCCCACCCCTCCACGACAGCACTAATGGGAAACAGCTGACCTCGCATGAAGCGGTGACCAGCCAGGTTGCCGTCGCTGCGGTCATTGCGGAACAGTTTGCCCATTCGTGAGTGCCAACCTACGGAGGGTCGAACCTTGCCTGGGTGACGGTTCAGGGGCATGTCTCGGCCAGCCACCCCCACACTCACTGTCGACTCCTCATCTGCACACACACACACACACACACACACACACACACACACACACACACACACACATGAGCATACATACATGCCAGTACACACACACAACAGACACTTGTTGGGAAAATGTGCTATATAAATTATAAAGACAAAATATTGATTTTCATAAAACCAACATGTCACTACCACCAACAAAACACAAATAAAATACTGATTATGGACAGATAAACGGAAACTACTTCTGTAACACTGTGCCACTATCACCATCATTTGTTGGTAATGGACCAACTGTCGAAACCAATTCAAGAACCCCCCCTGACCCCAAGAATACAGACATAATCTAAAAGGCAAACAATCACAGACACAGACACAAAGTTCAGCCCCAAAGGGTTCCTGTACACCAGGCTAAGCCCATGTATGTTCATCTTCTCTTTCACTAGTTCCCTAGACAGTGCTGCCTGTCACTGTGAAACAGAGGGCGGTAGAGAGAGACGGACGAAGACAGAACTACTGACTCAGCCTGCGGATGAGGCAGCAGAAGTAGCTGCTGTTGGGAGTCAGGGGAGACAAGTACTGCAGGAGGTGAATGCCCTTGGCGGCGGCTGGCAGGCGAATGCGACAAAACGACCCCACCATTGAGACATCCACGCTGTCTGAGCGGCGAAACATCATCGGCTCCACGTCTACAAAACCAACCAGACACAACAACAGATTATAAATATTCATTATACAAAGCAACAATAAACCATGGACTGTGTGACACATCTGACAGTGTGATGCAACCCAAAGAACACAGTCCCTGTTCCATCATCACTGACAGGTGTGCAACCCAAAGAACACAGTCCCCGTTCCATCATCACTGACAGGTGTGCAACCCAAAGAACACAGTCCCCGTTCCATCATCACTGACAGGTGTGCAACCCAAAGAACACAGTCCCTGTTCCATCATCACTGACAGGTGTGCAACCCAAAGAACACAGTCCCCTGTTCCATCATCACTGACAGGTGTGCAACCCAAAGAACACAGTCCCTGTTCCATCATCACTGACAGGTGTGCAACCCAAAGAACACGTCCGTTCCATCATCACTGACAGGTGTGCAACCCAAAGAACACAGTCCCTGTTCCATCATCACTGACAGGTGTGCAACCCAAAGAACACAGTCCCGTTCCATATCTGACAGGTGTGCAACCCAAAGAACAGTCCCGTTCCATCATCACTGACAGGTGTGCAACCCAAAGAACACAGTCCCTGTTCCATCATCACTGACAGGTGTGCAACCCAAAGAACACAGTCCCTGTTCCATCATCACTGACAGGTGTGCAATCCAAAGAACACAGTCCCCGTTCCATCACTGCTGACAGGTGTGCAACCACAACTGATGCAATGTAAACAGACACACTGATGCATTGAAAACATACTGATGTAAACACATGAATGCAGCTGTACTGACACAATGTAAATAGACACATTGATGCAATGTAAACAGATGCACAGATAAAATGTAAAGAAACAGTGATGCAATCACTGAAACAATGTAAACTGATGCACTCATACAATGTAAATGGATGCTACCGATACAATGTAAACAGACACACCGCTGCAATGTAAACACACTGATGCAATGTAAACAGATGCACTGATACAATGTAATCACACACTGATGCAATGGAAACACACTGGTGCAATGAAAACAGACACTCTGTTACAATGTAAACAGACACATTGATGCAATGTAAGCAGACACACTGATGCAGTATGACCAGGTATACGGGTGCATTTGTTCAACAGACAAACAGAAAGCCACCCACTAGCAGCGATCACGTCTCTTGTGACCTGGTCAGCAAACTCCCCATAAATCTGAGCAAATCGGTTGTCCAGTTCACTGACCAGTCCTCTGGGCTGTGGGTTGGTCTCCATGTCCACTCTCACTTGGGTGGCTGCCCACATCAAACAACACTGTATTATTCTGTCTGCCCACATCAAACAACACTGTATTATTCTGTCTGCCCACATCAAACAATACTGTATCATTCTGTCAGCCCACATCAAACAACACTGTATCATTCTGTCAGCCCACATCAAACAACACTGTATTATTCTGTCTGCCCACATCAAACAACACTGTATCATTCTGTCTGCCCACATCAAACAACACTGTATTATTCTGTCTGCCCACATCAAACAACACTGTATTATTCTGTCTGCCCACATCAAACAACACTGTATCATTCTGTCAGCCCACATCAAACAACACTGTATTATTCTGTCTGCCCACATCAAACAACACTGTATTATTCTGTCTGCCCACATCAAACAACACTGTATCATTCTGTCAGCCCACATCAAACAACACTGTATTATTCTGTCTGCCCACATCAAACAACACTGTATTATTCTGTCTGCCCACATCAAACAACACTGTATTATTCTGTCTGCCCACATCAAACAATACTGTATCATTCTGTCTGCCCACATCAAACAACACTGTATCATTCTGTCTGCCCACATCAAACAACACTGTATTATTCTGTCTGCCCACATCAAACAACACTGTATTATTCTGTCTGCCCACATCAAACAACACTGTATTATTCTGTCTGCCCACATCAAACAATACTGTATCATTCTGTCTGCCCACATCAAACAACACTGTATTATTCTGTCTGCCCACATCAAACAACACTGTATCATTCTGTCAGCCCACATCAAAGAACACTGTATTATTCTGTCTGCCCACATCAAACAACACTGTATTATTCTGTCTGCCCACAATACAATACAATAATACTTTATTAATCCTTAAAAAGGAAATTCATTTGTCTGCCTTTGACAAATAATAACAAGTACATAAAAACGTAATTAAATACAAGACAGTGTCACTCACTTAATTAGAATAAAAACATGAAAATAAACACTGTACCATCTGTCCCCCCCCCCCCCCCCCCCACACACACACACACAGCTCACAGCACTGGTTGAGGAGGACGACGGGGAAGAAGCCACCGGCAGGCTGCAGCATGACCTGCAGGTGAGCGATGTTGGTGTTGATGGTGACGTAGCACAGCACCAGCTGCTCAGCGCGGGGATCAAAGTCGGGGCGACTGCGCGCCGCCTTGTCAAAGTGCACGCCCCACCCCATGCGCTGGCCCGGCTTCAGCTTCATGTCTGCCGCAGATGATAACGACACAATGCAGCGCAACCTTACTTCCAAGTGACAAGACTAACGGCATGCACAAAGAGTGTGGCAAGGTGTCGAACCCCGTACACTCACTCACACATTCACATCGGTCATACAATGAAAACGTTAAGCAACCACAAAAGCAAATCTTTGGGCAGAAATTACACATAAATAAATGAAAGAGAGGACCAACGTGGAGATGTATATTGCATGCCAACTGCACTAAGCACAGGGAGCTGTACAACAGATATGCACCTCAGCAAAAATAATAAGCACAATCACAAAACCAGAAGTGTGTGTATGTGTGTGTATGTTGGGGTGAGGGGGGGGGGGGGGGGGGGGGGGGGGGAGGGGCAAGAAATAACCTAAACACAAAATTCTCTCACATGACATTATTGTCTATACTTCTTCAGCCCCCCACTCCCCAAGAACAACACATTATCACGGAGCAGGTGATGGATTTTGAACACAGTTTTAAAAGCAGGAGCAGGTGATGGATGTTGAACACAGTTTTAAAAGCAGGAGCAGGTGATGGATTTTGAACACAGTTTTAAAAGCAGGAGCAGGTTCCCACTTCAAGACTTTATAAGTGAATAGTTTCCACTGAGACAGACATGCAAAAGAAAAGAAATGGTGACCAAATGTCAGCAGGGAACATGAAAAATATGCTCTGTGTCTGAGGATGAACATAATATTTGGATGGGGTGTATACAGTCAGATGTCTGGATGGGGTGTATACAGTCAGATGTCTGGATGGGGTGTATACAGTCAGATGTCTGGATGGGGTGTATACAGTCAGATGTCTGGATGGGGTGTATACAGTCAGATGTCTGGATGGGGGGTATACAGTCAGATGTCTGGATGGGGTGTATACAGTCAGATGTCTGGATGGGGTGTATACAGTCAGATGTTTTGCATGGAGTGTGTACAGATGTCTGGATGGGGTGTATACAGTCAGGTGTGTGGATGGGGTGTATACAGATGTCTGGATGGGGTGTATACAGTCAGGTGTGTGAATGGGGTGTATACAGATGTCTGGTTGAGGTGTATACAGTCAAATGTCTGGATGGGGTGTATACAGTCAGATGTCTGGATGGGGTGTATACAGTCAGATGTCTGGATGGGGTGTATACAGTCAGATGTCTGGATGGGGGGTATACAGTTTGATGGCTGCATGAGGTACATACAGATGTCTGGATGGGGTGTATACAGTCAGATGTCTGGATGGGGTGTATAGTCAGATGTCTGGATGGGGTGTATACAGTCAGATGTCTGGCTGGGGTGTATACAGATGTCTGGGTGGGGTGTATACAAATGTCTGGATGGGGTGTATACAGATGTCTGGATGGGGTGTATACAGTCAGATGTCTGGATGGAGTGTATACAGTCAGATGTCTGGATGGAGTGTATACAGTCAGATGTCTGGATGGAGTGTATACAGTCAGATGTCTGGATGGGGTGTATACAGTCAGATGTCTGGATGGGGTGTATACAGTCAGATGTCTGGCTGGGGTGTATACAGATGCCTGGATGGGGTGTATGCATTCAGATGTCTGGATGGGGTGTCTACAGATGTCTGGATGGGGTGTATACAGTCAGATGTCTGGATGGGGTGTACACAGTCAGATGTTTGGATGAGGTGTATACAGATGTCTGGATGGGGTGTATACAGTCAAAAGCTGAGTAAAATAACTGTAGCTGTTAACAGTTTAAATGATTCTGTCTTAGCTGCACTGTGGTCCGATGAGCAGCGCTGCTGAACAAGAGGCGAGGGTATCCAAACAAAGACAAGACACACAACGTGCACTGACTGTGGCCGTTGGGGAAGAAGCGGATGAAGTCGTTGAGCAGCGTGCAGGGGGAGGATGGGAAGAGGGGGCTGCAGGTTGCCAAGGCGACTGCCGGGCCCACCCCGCTCTCTGACACTTCCTGTACCACCACCTCAAAATGGCTGATCTCTGCCACACAATATTCAACACGCTTCAAAATGGCGCCATACAAAACGCAACATACATTACACCTCAAAATGGCTGACCTGTGCCACACAAGACACAACATACACTACACCTCAAAATGGCTGACCTCTGCCATACACAACATGCACAACTGGTCTGTGGTCAGTACAGCAACGGTAAATGTTCACATCTTCTTTCTGATGTTCACATCTTCTTTCTGGCTGTACAAAGAGCAGCCATGACTCTTGTCTTTCAAAGGAAACAGAAATTGCTGTCTGCAACTGCGCCCTGTTCACAGCTGGTTAGTACATTATGTTAAAAACTGTATACACATAAACACAAAAACAACACACACACACACACACACACAGCCTACCTAAGAAAATACTGACAGAAACATGAGATGATGAGTGTCAATGTAAAATCACACTGACTTGGGGCTGTCCTGCACGATGGAAGGGCTCCCTCTTCATCATGTCTGCTGTAGTTGCCATCTGCCACCACCTCCATCAAAGCATACAAATCACACTGTCCGTCGACTACCACACCAACACACAACCAGTAGACAGAGCCCAACAGCTGAACTAAAATCATACAAATCACATTGCACACTGACTACCCAACACACCAACAGACAGCCCAGCAACAGCCGAACTAAAATACAAATCACACTGCACACTGACTACCCAACATACCAGCGGACAGAGCCCAGCAACTGCTGAACTGAAAGCATACAAATCGCACTGCATACTGACTACCCAACACACCGGTGGACAGTGGGTGGGGACTCTGAATGACGACTTCTTTCTGTTTGCCATTGTAGCTGAATGTGTTGGTCTGCAAGTTGTACACAACTTTGGGGGGCTTGATCCAGTGCAACATGTTTTTCTGAAACACACAGGGTCATGTATAGCATCCTAAGTTCCAATACTGTGGTTGTGCATAATGCATCAGTGTTCATGTGTATGCTTGCTGTTCCAGTGGCTGGGACAAAGTCAGCATCAACATGTAACAGCAGCACAAGTCAAGGTCACTGGCACACAGAGACTGGGACAGTCAGCATCAACATGTAACAGCAGCATAAGTCAAGGTCACTGGCACACAGAGACTGGGACAAAGTCAGCATCAACATGTAACAGCAGCACAAGTCAAGGTCACTGGCACACAGAGACTGGGACAAAGTCAGCATCAACATGTAACAGCAGCACAAGTCAAGGTCACTGGCACACAGAGACTGAGATAGTCAGCATCAACATGTAACAGCAGCACAAGTCAAGGAGGTCACTGGCACACGGAGACTGAGGCATGGTGACCACCGCAGCGGGACTAATGGCCTGCAGGACCACCGGGAAACTCACAGCTGCATGCAGTACACGGTCCAATTCCAGTATGTTCACAGACAATACTTAACTCCCTGAGCCTGCAAGACACAGACCTTGATCTTGTAGCAGTTTACTTACACAAGTTTAAGGCTGCACAAACCTTGGTCTTGTAGCAGTTTACTTACACAAGTTTAAGGCTGCACAAACCTTGGTCTTGTAGCAGTTTACTTACACAAGCTTAAGGCTGCACAAACCTTGGTCTTGTAGCAGTTTACTTACACAAGCTTAAGGCTGCACAAACCTTGGTCTTGTAGCAGTTTACTTACACAAGCTTAAGGCTGCACAAACCATGGTCTTGTAGCAGTTTACTTACACAAGCTTAAGGCTGCACAAACCTTGGTCTTGTAGCAGTTTACTTGCACAAGCTTAAGGCTGCACAAACCTTGATCTTGTAGCAGTTTACTTACACAAGCTTAAGGCTGCACAAACCTTGGTCTTGTAGCAGTTTACTTGCACAAGCTTAAGGCTGCACAAACCTTGATCTTGTAGCAGTTTACTTACACAAGTTTAAGGCTGCACAAACCTTGATCTTGTAGCAGTTTACTTACACAAGCTTAAGGCTGCACAAAAACTACACATATTCAGGTCAGGTTTCAGCATACCAAAATACAGATTTGTGTATACATACTGAACACATTTCACCCATGTTAAGTAATTTTTATGGCAGTTCCCAGCTGACCATGGTCATTGCTGTGGCAACAGTATTTCATAGACTTTGCTCACAGACACTCAGCCTTCAACTACATCAAACCGAGGCTGTTACCACAGCAACAGTACTTGATTTACTTTGTTGTACTGAGAAACTCACGGCAGCCTCTAACCACATCGACCCAAGATCAGTGACCAGACCAAAAGTGTCTGACTCACCTCGCTGTATTGAGGAATACCCATGGCCGCTTCTGGCCACATCAAGCCAAGGTCAATGGGCCCATACTGCAGTGAGATGGTGGGCAAATATCGGTTGTGGTCAGACTCAAACAGGAACCTGAAGGGACAAAACCATATGCACATAATCACTCTTGCTTTTAACACTTCTAAATTAATCACTCTTGCTTTTAACACCTCTAAATTAATCACTCTTGCTTTTAACACCTCTAAATTTGTAACACTTTCCATCACAAACATTAACTTTCTCTCACTGTCTTTGTCTGTCTGTCTGTCTGTCAGTCTCTAATACCCTGCCCCATGTCACTTCTCTGTAACGAGACAAGCATCATGACAGACATGGCATTGCATGGTTGTACTGCATGTGGTCCTCACTGAAATTGCAACAGGTCTAGTTTACCAACAACGGATGTGACATTACATCGTTTCATCCCATGCAGTCTTCACCGAATATATTCACCTGGTTTACTGATGACAGATTGTGTGTTGCAGACACAGAATGAAGGATAACTGAATGAAAGACTTGAGTCTTTGGTTTTTATGCATCTTTTGCTGTCATCTGCGTGTGCAGGTGTTGAATGTCTGAGAGTTGTTGTGCATATGTACAGTACTTGTTCACCGTGTTGATTTTTATGATTGTTTCATTGTACTCATGACATTGTACAGTGTTGATCTAAAACAAAATACTACAATATAGCGCTATAAAATGGTTATTATTAATTATTAGATGTGACATCGCATGGTTGTATCAAGTCCAGTCCTTACACAGATTGTAATGTGGATTATCATTAATGCCTTGGTGGGATAATTGCACTACGTTCTCCTGATCAGAGTTGTCTGAGGCACATGCGTCAGTGTGAGACAAGGCACCTTGTGGCCACTGGGTAACCATTCTTGAGGAAGATAACAGTGGAGCACGTCTCTCCAAAGTAGGTCACCAGCACACCAAACACATCCCCTGAACAAACAAGTATATATCCCCTGAACATACTTAAACATATCTCCTGAACAAACATCCCCTGAACAGACAAATATATCACTGAAAGACAAACACATCCCCTGAACAGACAAAATATATCACCTGAACAAACACATCCCCAAACAGACAAAAATATTCCCTGTACATACTTAAACATATCTCCTGAACAAACATCCCCTGAACAGACAAACATATCCCCTGAACAGATAAACATATCCCCTAAACAGACAAACATATCCCCTGAACAGATAAACATATCCCCTGAACAGACAAACACATCCCTGAACAGACAAATATATTGCCTGGACATACTTAAACATATCTCCTGAACACACACCCCCCCCCCCCCCCCCCAGCCCTGAATACTGAATAGACAAACATTCTCTGAACAGACACACACACTTAGCCCCTGAATAGGCAAAGTACCCCCTGAAGAGACAATACGTCACTTGAATACACAAACACATCCCTTAAAAACACAAATCTCTGTAGAAAACATCCTTTCCACATAAAAGCTTCCTAACAAATTCCTCGCCAGATAAACACATCACTTCAACAACAACAACAACAATACCACCATCTTTAGTAACACTGCAAAGTCACAAATGATAGTGGACCGGCCACTCAACAAAGTAAATGTTTACCTAATGAAATTTATTGTTCTGTTTGGCTGAAATAAACATCACAAGAAACAAACCCCCCCCCCCCCCCCCCCCCCCAAGAAAAAAAAAAGAAGAAGAAAAAGATGATGAGATAAAAAAAGAGAAAAAAGAGACATTACTCATCAATGAAACTGCGTACCAATACCAAACTTTTCTCCCTCGGTGTTGGCGCTGCGGTGATGGGAGCTGAAGCAGTGGCCGGTGTCGCTCTGGTAACCCACGGAGTGGATCCAGTTGCCAGGGTGAGCATCTCCAGCAATGTCTGGTCCAGCGATTCCCAGAGTGATGCGGCTTTGGGGGGCTGCAGACCATCAACATTGAGACAACCACCATTGCCAGACGTACAGACTACTGTCCACGCTGGACATAGAGACAACCACCACTGCCAGACAACTGTCCACGCTGGACACAGAGACAACCACCATTGCCAGACATACAGACTACTGTCCACGCTGGACATAGAGACAACCACCACTGCCAGACAACTGTCAATGCTGGACATAGAGACAACCACCACTGCCAGACAACTGTCAATGCTGGACATAGAGACAACCACCACTGCCAGACATACAGACAACTGTCAATGCTGGACATAGAGACAACCATCATTGCCAGACATACAGACAACTGTCCACGCTGGACATAGAGACAACCACCACTGCCAGACATACAGACAACTATTCATGCTGGACATAGAGACAACCATCATTGCCAGACATACAGACAACTGTCCACGCTGGACATAGAGACAACCATCATTGCCAGACATACAGACAACTGTCCACGCTGGACATAGAGACAACCATCATTGCCAGACATACAGACAACTGTCCACGCTGGACATACAGACAACCATCATTGCCAGACATACAGACAACTGTCCACACTGGACATAGAGACAACCATCATTGCCAGACATACAGACAACTGTTCACGCTGGACATAGAGACAACCACCACTGCCAGACATACAGACAACTATCCATGCTGGACATAGAGACAACCACCACTGCCAGACATACAGACAACTATCCATGCTGGACATAGAGACAACCACCACTGCCAGACATACAGACAACTATCCACGCTGGACATAGAGACAACCACCATTGCCAGACATACAGACAACTATCCACGCTGGACATAGAGACAACCATCATTGCCAGACATACAGACAACTATCCACGCTGGACATAGAGACAACAACCATGACCAGCCACTGTGACAACCACCACCACTGGACACAGGCTACAACTACAACATGATCAGATACAAACAACCACTGAGACATGATATTAAGGCACCCACCGTGATCGGACATTGAAACAGCCATCTACATAGAATATTAGCACAACCACCAAACCATACTTTGAAACAACACATATTTTGACAAGACATTTAGACAACCACCAAATTCAGATTTTGTGACAACCTACTAAATAGGACATTTACTGATTAAGAGTTTTACTTCCTCCTTCTTTTATTATTTTCTCTCTTCTACACCAGACGAAGACTATGTGTCAAAAGCACTTGTGTTTTTAATTGTTCTTTATGTGTCGTCATATAGGTGAGTATATTTCTCTAGAGTTGTTCTATTTTGTCAACCTCACGAGCAGTTGTTCACTCATTCCTTGATTAAGACAAAAACCACCAAGATCAGAATGTGAGACAACCACTGAGACAGGACATGTATACATGTAGAGACAACAATCAGGATAGAACATTGAGACAGTGTCACTGAAATAGAGCACTGAGACAGCCAGCATAAATGGATGCTGGGACAACCATTGAGACAGGACATGTACAGAGACAACCATCATCACAGAACATTGAGACAACCATTGAGACAGGACATGTACAGAGACAACCATCATCACAGAACATTGAGACAACCATTGAGACAGGACATGTACAGAGACAACCATCATCACAGAACATTGAGACAACCATTGAGACAGGACATGTACAGAGACAACCATCATCACAGAACATTGAGACAACCATTGAGACAGGACATGTACAGAGACAACCACCATCACAGAACAGTGAGACAACTATTGAGACAGGACATGTACAGAGACAACCACCATCACAGAACAGTGAGACAACTATTGAGACAGGACAACCACCAACACAGAACATTGAGACAACCACTGATACAGGACATGTACAGAGACAACCACCATTACAAAACAGTGAGACAACCCTTGAGACAGGACAATCACCATCACAGAACACTGAGACAACCATTGATACAGGACATGTACAGAGACAACCACCATCATGAAACATTGAGACAACAACCCAGACAGGACATGTACAGACAACCACCATCACAGAACACTAAGACAACCATTGACACAGGACAACCACCATTACAGAACATTGAGACAACCATTGTCATTGATACAGGACATGTACAGAGACAACCACCATGATGGAACATTGAGACAACCACCCAGACAGGACATGTACAGAGACAACCACCATCACAGAACACTGAGACAACTATTGTCATGGATACAGGACATATACAGAGACAACCACCCTCATGGAACATTGAAACAACCACTGGGACAGGGCACTGAAACCCACCCAGTGTGTGGATCTGAGCGAAGAAGTATGGGTGTTCAGGCGTCAGTGGACTCAGGTGCTGCAGAAAGTTGCATGTCTCTGAAAACTGCTTAAGACGGACGTTGCAGATCTGTCCCAACAGTGGTGCTGTGTTGTCAAAGATGACATCACCAGCGCAGCGGAACAACGACATTTTGACGTAGCTGTGTATGTTGTATATCTGCAAGGTAATTGCATGTGAAATGGAAACTAACATGGAGAGACAGTGGAGTCAAACTGGCACAGACATGAGCACACTGCACACAATGCTATATGGGCAATATTTCCCAGTCATTAATCTTGACAAACTCATGAAAATGCGGCCTGTGCTGATTCATTACCCTGTCAGGAAGAGGTGTGGAATTCCAGACATAGATGGATGTGTGCTGGTACGTGACACTAAGTAAATGTGATCCTTTTGCATGCATATATAATACACACGGGGGACCTCGGTTTAAAGTCTCATCCGAAGCACTTTTGTAGAGTGCACCGGCAGAATTTGACTTCTGAGAAGTCTCGAGGCAGACGCAAAGCCAAGCACGTAACGCCTAATGGCCACTCTCCCATGTGGTGGCCACTCTCCATCGTGCGTAGGCCTAACGTTTGGCTTTCGAGAGGAGCACTTGTACTTGTTCCGCACCTCCGTCTCTCTTCTTACACGCAAACACACACACACACACACACACACACTCACAACACACACACACACACACACACACACACACACACACACACACCACAACACACACACACACACACACACCACAACACACACACACACACACTCACAACACACACACACACACACACACACACACACACACACACACACACACACACACACACACACACACACACACAACACACACACACACACACACACACACTCACACACACCACACACACACACACACACACACACACACACACACACACACACACTCACAACACACACACACACACACACACACACACACACACACACACACACACACACACACACACACACACAGGCACACACAGAAATCTGTCGATCAGTTACACAAACGAAACTGGTGAGTGATTGGAAGGATCTGAGCGAAGAAGCATAATATTCTCGTCTTCGAAGAGTTTCTGATGACAGCCGCGAAACTGAGAGGAACAGACACTGGCTGGTCATGTTGAATCTGAGCCAGTTCTAACCTTGCTATGATCAGCGGAAACTTACCGCCAACCTACACACACGTCATATTAGGTCACCTCTGCCAACTGCAATCAGGTGACACGGCTGAGTGGACATGATATCACTTCACACTTGTGAGGTGCGACCAGCTTCCGGCCATGTTTCCCTCGTTGTCAAAACATTTGGTCCAAGAGAGGTAACCGAGTTCAACTAAGGGAGGTTACGCCGAAAGAACCATATTTTGCTTACAGAGCAGAGTGCTTCCCCTTAGACGACTAAACAGGACCTACAACATCTTCACATGTGTGCGATCGTTTTGCATGTGTATACCCAGGGAACCTCGATGACCTCAGTACCTTTTAAACAGACTTACGAAGTTCAGAACAACGCAGCTTATCTGAAGTTAAAAGCTCCTAGGACAGACCACATTACACACCTCATCTTCTGCCTATTATTATTAAGACACCCGATAGCATTAGTTCATGGCATCCTCACGTCCTTTGATGCTGGGAAGCAAGTCGACATAGCCATCCTCGACTTTAGTAAGACCTTCGACAAGGTGTCACACAAGAAATTCCTTCACAAGCTCGACCACTATGGTGTCAGGGGGCCGCTACACATCTGGCTCACACCTTCCTCACCCAACGGAATATGAAGGTTGTGTTGGAAGGCGAGTCCTCTGACGAGGTCCCTGTGGAGTCTGGAGTCCCCCAGGGCACAGTCCTCGGTCTGATCCTCTTTCTCTGTCATGTCAACGACCTCCCCTCCTGTGTGGCATCCCAAGTCCGGCTCTTTGCCGACGACTGTCTTGTCTACAGAGAAAGCAATAAGTTCCATGACCACATAACTTGACCCTCCAAAATGACCTAAAGCAGCTTGAAGCCTGGGCCCAAAAATGGGTGATGAAATTCAATGCAAAGAAATGTCACATTCTGAGCATTAGAAACAAAACTAAGTTTTTCTGTAGCCTCAACAATGAAATTCTAAAACATGTACCCAACAACTGACCCGCCATACATTGGTGCCCAGTTCTCATCACTGAGACACAAATGGCACACAAACATCAACAACATCACCAAAGGAGCCAGCTCCACCCATGGCTTCCTTAGAAGGAACTTCAGAAACTGCCCCCAGGACTGTAGATGCATAGCCTACCTATCCCTAGTCAGATCTACCCTGAGTATGGATCCATCATCACAGTATGGGAGCCCGGCCACAAAATGATCAGGCAGACACTGACTGACTTGAACGGATCCAACGCCAGGCTGTACGCTTCACTGTGAGTGACTACCATGTGACTCAGTCCAGGGAACCAGGCTGTGTCACCAATATGCTCCATAAACTAGACCTCCCCACCCTACAGGACTGGCTGACACGAACAACAATGCCTCTCTTTCTTCTTTAAGGTAGTTGAGGGGCTGGTACTGGCCATTCTAGTCGCCAGAACAGTTCTTAAAAACCCTTCCAACAAACAAAAGACAAATTAGGCCAACAAAATTCCAGGACTTGACAGCAAAGAACATTATAGACAGACAAGCAACACTAAACTCCAGACAGCCCTTCTTAGTCCCTCACTCAAAAATACTGAACAGCATAAGAACTCTTTTCTCTTTTTTTGTCTGCACCACCGCCAACTGGAACCACCTCCGTGATGACCAGGTGAAGGCCCCCACGCTCAAGGACTTCAAACGAATGATCGCCACCCAAAGCACCATCTAATCCACATTGACGCGTGCACTTCTTCTTCTTCTTCAGGTGATGCTTAATGTCCTCAGATGTCAGTTGACATATTAGGGACAAGCTGAGACCAATGCGTGAGCATGGTTCAATATTGCTTTACATCCACGGAAATCATGAGACTCATTAGGATGGACAGCCCAGGACACTCGCCTCGACTCTCACACAGCTCCTGAACTTTGAAGCGCGCACTCCCCTCCGGTCATATTTATACCTAAAGTTAGGTGAGGCAATGTACCATATCAAGATCAAGATCAACAGAGCAAAAATGTTATCATTGTCCAGAGTGGAGAGAATATCGTTTGCAGTATGTTACACAATGGTCTTGGTGCTGTGTCCCACTCAATAATCCACAACAACTGCAACAAAAACTGGTAAGACTTGATAGAGCTGCCCCCATTCACAGCTGCTGTAGCCACGCAAGGCGACCAGAATTTGCCGTTAGGGATTAATGAAGTCTATTGTCATATTTTTTATTTTTTATGTATACCTTCATTTGTTGTCATTTATTTTATTTTATGTATACCTTCATTTGTTGTCATTTATTTTATTTTTTGTATACCTTCATTCGTTGAACTTGTAAGCGGTGTGTGCTTACATTCGCAGTGTCCTTTGTCCATGAGATCAAATGCTATAGAAATGACCGCTATTATTATTAACATAGTACTATGGACCTATATATGTATATAAGTTATAACTATAGGTCCATGCATAGTACGCTACTAGCACTATTGTGTAGTAGATAAACATTCATACAGGGATGTGTGGGCTGTACTGGGAGTGGGGAGGATGGTAGGTGTGACTGATGCAGGGAGGGGATATGTATGACTGATCAGGAGGTGGGCATGCCTCCATCTCCCGACTTCGGCTGCAGACTGGTGAACGTCCACCACCTCGCCATGGTCTGTACATTCCTGTGCTTGTACTTCCCTGTTACAGTTCACTGATGGTAGAGGTGTCAAACTATCATGAAGAAAGACCGGATGTGTGAAGATTTATGACAGTCAATACCAGGTGTGTAGAGAAGTGGTGTTCATGTCAGGTGCAAGTCATGTTGTTTTATCATTATCATACTGATTTTCTTGGTTGAGAATTTAATGTCACTTTTATTATGAACAAAATACATGCATGTCCTTTACTGTTGCTTAAGTATGTTGCTGTTGATACTAACATTGCATGTTTATTAAAGTCTGGAGCTATAAGATGTAAAACAATTGTGTCACACACACACACACACACACACACACACACACACACACACACACACACACACACACTTCCTTCTTTTGCTCTGAAATAAGAGAAAACAAGATTTTTAAGGAGTAAGCTTTACTGATACACTGCCTCAAGCAAATATATGACTAATGATACAAACCAATAAAACCCAAAAGGCTGTTCCAGACAGAAGAAAGACGTATCTGATCAGTACAGAATAATCAAGATTGAAAGGATATACAATAAATTGTTTGTATATGACGCAGATTTTAGCAATGCATGTGAACACGCTCACTTCACTCTGCTTTTTTGTTGTTGTCAACACCACAAAGTTAAAAATTTGGTTTTTAGCTGAAATCTAAACATTCACGGACAAAAACATTTTACAAGTATTCAAAAACAACAACTATTTTATGTTTTTTTCTTCTTCTTCTACTTTAACTGTCATCCTACGGTGACCCTGTACCCTGGACAGGAAGTTAAAATCCAGTCACTAACTTTTAGTTTAAACAGTCCTGGAATTTCAAAGCCTGAAACTTTAGCATGCATCCATTTGAGGATAGTAATAAGAAAACAAAAGATGGAAAGCTCATGGTGATTTTTAAAAGAATTTGATACATGACAAATCAATCAATCAGTCAATTTTATGTCTGTTCACAGCAAGGTAATATTTTAACCCCCCCAAAAAAGAGAAGAAAAAAAAAAAAAAAGCATATATATTAGAATATCATGCTGACTTACCCACAAGGCTGAACAATCAATTTAACAATGGAATTTATAACATCAGTATTATACAAAATATTTCTTATGACAGACTCACAACATATCGAATCCACAGCCCATAAGTTAAGCAAGCTCCTTGTTTGTTGGTTCACCAAATCTGCATTGCACCTCAACTTTATTTTGTTGTGATCTTGTATTTGAAATAATGTCAAATTTAAAGTGTTACAAATTGGTGGAGTCAGCAGAAGTTATAATCTGCAAGTGTTAATCAAAAGACCCTTGATAAGTGTCCAAGAAAGAATTTAAAAACAACAACCTCTAAATCAACAGAAAATGCATCAGTTACTTTGTTATACAAATTAAAACAGTCCATTAAGAGCATTATATGCCTGAACTAGTCTGCCAATTTAACAAACCTTACAAAGTGTGTACTTGATTGGTTAAAAACTTATTACCAAAATAATATCTTGAATTTTGAATGCAACATAAAAAGTGTTATGACTTTGAAATGTGTACAACAATGGTCATTACGATTGGCATGAATTGACTGGATTACAGCAGACAGCTCACTAAGTACCTACCATCAAGAAAAAAATGATTTTTTAAGACTGATAGCATCCATCAAAATCATGGGTGTTTTGCCACACCTTGATGGCTAAACAATAATCATTACATTAAACTAACCTTTCCATGCCAGTCCAAAACCGCAAATGAAATAAAAGGAATAATTAAACCAATAAGAGCAGTGTTAACAACACAGCCTGGTCCATAACTTTTCATGTTGATGTCAGCTCCACTGTGGCTGAACCAAAATTGAGTGTGCTTGGTATTTTCGGAAGAAATTCATTGTCAGTGCATGCTTTGAAATGAAGGAAATCGTACAAATAACTTGTATACCGTGCTCTATCTTGTCTGGAACATCCATCAGAAGTAAATCCAATACACATCAATCTGATTATCACAATGCAAAGCAAAAATTGCTACAATAAGACTGGGAAATGATTAGTTGACCCTATTCCAAAATGTAACCCTCTACACACATTTTTCTTTTTTCCATCAGTGTTCTGAACTGTGACAACAGTACACATTGTTCAAACAGCGCTTGTGAACCACAGTATGGCTGGATCAGGATCAGGGATCATAACTCTCTTAGACACTGATCCCAGAGAAGGCCAAGGCAGGCACTGCATCAGTGTTGCACATGCTTCCCCCTTATAATTGTCACTTTCCATCAATCATTAATCTTGCCTCAAAGTATGGTCGGTCACAGTTTAACCATATTCATTTTAAAAATGTGTGGCTGTTCATTTACCCTTAGTCAAAAGCAAAGATATGAACAAGTAGAGCAATAACATTCAGACAAGTGCAAAATAACAAAAGAACATTTTCATTATCTCCCTTAATAAGCATGTGAAGCATATCATGATGATCTTTTTAGTGCATGCAGCAACCATACAACACTTATTTGGACAAAAATCTAACACTATTTGCAGTTTCTTTTTCTGACAGGTGACCTTGAAACAAGGTCAAGGTCACCAAGTCTGGCATGACTCTGTAGACTCCAAGCAAAACTGTTATCATTGAAAGACATAGTTTAAACAGTGTCTGAGAAAAAGTCAATGCTAAAGATATTTTCTTTATTTTTATGGGGGTCAAATCAGGAAACAATTAAATTAGTTCATTTAATAAATTCAAACACAAAAGGTTTTAAAAAAAGAAAAAAGAAGCTTATATGCAAATAAGACACACAAACACATGATATGCAAATTTTCAGGGAAATCCCCTTTGTCAAGCCAAAAAATGACACTTTGTGGTCCTATGAAGAAGTCAATGAAAGGATTCCTCTGACGATTCCCTTACAACAGGCTGTGCGCACTGTGCCCTGCAATTCTTGTACTACTTCTGTTTCAAAACCAACGGCTACTTTTACAATGAAAAGTAAACAGTCACCAATACCTGAAGTTCCAAACTACACAGCTTAGTTCACATCAGTGAGACACCGCTAACACCAAGATAACAAACACATCCTGTCAGCACTGTACTAATATACCTTACATTGTGAGACATTTTGGTCTTCTGGTTCTGAAAAGTTTATTATCAAGTATCATGCCAAGAAACTCAGGCTTAATGACGATTTTTGTGCAGACCATCGTTGTCAAGGCTTCTAACATTAAAACTAATTTGTTGTTCATTTCCAGGTGTCCCTCCAAACAGAAAAATGGTAAATGGCGTTTCTAGAATAAGATAGTCTTTCTCTTTGTTCAAACTGGCATGACAGTAATGACAGGAGGCAATTTAAGTTTTGTGTGGTGGTAAGACATGATAAAATACATTAATATAGAATCAGCCTTGGTTATTTGTATTACCCAATTCTCCACTTGCAATTTGCAAAAGTAATTTAAGCTTTCTCCCTTCATTCTCAGTTTGGATTTGATCTGTTCCACAGATTTAGAGTGATATTCTAACTTGTTTCAGACACATATTTTGTAATGGTTTCATGTTTAAAATGCCACATATTTAGCTTTCTTACTATAGCACTTTAAAAAACACTCCAAAAAACACTAATACTACCGTCAGATGGATCCTACTGAAACCTGTTTACAGAGCTGGCAGGGCTGCTAACCACTAGAGTAACACTGAAACCTATCACCACCATCATGAGCAAGCACATCTGAACGTGCACAACCAAAAGTGGCACTGTCTGGCAGAACTGAACTCAAAACCCGCTTGTAGAAGGGGCAAAGGGTATCACTTGTGCAAAGCAGTACACTTCTGCACAACTTCTGTCTCATATCGGACCTGAACCTTTGAAACTGCACAGGGACCCTCTACAAGTTGCAGCAGGAAGTCCCATGGATCCCCTTAGAATAATGTACATGAAAAGTAAACCCATAGAAGAAAATGATGCACAAAATACTTACACTAATACCAAAGAAAACAATGTACATTAAAAGAAAGAGTATACATGTGCCAGAAAAATAACCTCATATACACACACACAAGTTTCAATTAGGTCATTGACCATGTTAGTCCTCATAACCTGAAACTATTTCACACTGCAGACTCTAATAACTCAAACAGGGAATGGCAAACAGATGACTGAGAGTTCAGGAAATAAGCATTATGCCATGCACTGATTTTCCATGTGTTCCAAGAAATGTGGATCCATTGTTAACATGATCAGGACCATTCAGCAAAGTCATGCCGTTCATTCCAACAGCTCAGTGAGCATGGCGGTTTTCCTTCCACATTTATGTGTTTAAAGTCAAATCAGCCACCATCTTGGTAATCAGACAGGGAAAAAAGTAAAGGCATCATGTGTGTATGTGTGTGTGTGTGTGTGTGTGCAAGCGTACATGAGTGCAAGTGCGTGTGTGTGTGTGTGTGTGTGTGTGTGTGTGTGTGTGTATGTGTGTGTGCGCATGTGCGCTTGTGTGCATGCATGTGTATGCATGCATATGTGTGGGCATTTATGTGTACTTGTGTGCTATATGATAGGGACAGCCCTTGCCATTAGCCACAATTAATTTGAAATCTAGTCAGGAGAGGAGAAAAAATCAACAACAACAAAATCCCCAAAACAGAAGAAAAAAAGGTCACTGCTTTAAACAAAATCTGAAACAAGAATGATTGGTAGCCTTCTAAAATAAAATGCAAACACATAAAATGTTCAAAAGAACGCTATTAGGATAAAACACAACATGCAAATTTTGGGGCTAATCCCCTTTTTCAAGCTTGGACACAAAAACAACACAGCTCAACCAAAAGCAGGTAAGTGTTCTACATCTCATTTTTCACCATTTAACTGTTGTTTAAGTGTGGTTTTGTACTTTGCTAAAGGGGATTATCCCAAAATTTGCATGCTGTGTTTTCTCCTGATAAATAGCCTGCTTTTTAACCTTTCATATATGTGTTGCTTTCACATGTCCAAACAATAGCATAATTCTGCACTCATTGTAATAAAACTAACACATGATAATAGTAAACATGATTTCCATTGGGAACTCCAATTCACTGTCATGATGATCACCACAACAAAAAAGAAGAAAAAGGGAATATTTATGTTGACAACAACAATAATGACAAATATGATCCAAGTCACACTTTAAAACAAGTAGTAATGAAAAAGCTAAGCATCATCATACATGTACCCTGTTAATGTGATGGACACGATAGCATTACAACGAAAGGTGGGGGGTGGGGAGGTACAAGCAAATGGTCAAACATATGCTATTAGCCTTTAAAGGAATCAAAGCACTTAATTGGCCTGAAGTTTTTATTTCTACCTCTTCTACCTGCTGGTACAAAATGTTGGTAACGTGAGAAGGCTGGCTCCTTTAACAGCCTCATCTGGAACTGAAGCTCTAAAAACCTGCAAATGACTGCCTCGCTACTCCGAGGAACAGTCTGGTTACAGTCCATTTCTCATGCTGTTTTAATATGAATACCAAAGACATAAGAAAAATGGAATAGCCTTCAAGAGACAGACACAGACAGACAAATAAGAGCTTATACACATGTACAAACGCACACACAAACATAGTCCAAATGAGTGCTTATACACATGACTGTACACACACACAAACATAGTCCCAAACTGAGTGTACCACACACTGGAGGTCAAATCCACTGCCCTTGGCATGAATCGCACTGCTACTGTCTAAAAATGGTAATCAGCTTGACAAGAATGCTTGAGATAACTATCCCCACCACATTAACAATACATGCAAACATTGGGGGGGGGGGGGGGGGGGGGGGAGAGAAATCCCAAACATGCTGACACAACTCTGTTCTCCATACAAAACTGCAAAATGAACACCAAGACCTGGTAAAATAATGAACAGTCTCAACAGTTGTAACACAGAATCAATTTTTGTATGGCACAGATTTATATATGCATAATCCATCATGTTTAAATGAAAGACACAAGCAAAAAAACAAAACAAAAACACAACGCAAAAATAAATTTAAATACGAAGAGAGACCGAAATGGCATTATTTAAAAACATATGTCATTTCTATGATCATGATTAATCATTTATTGGAAATATATATATGCCAGAAAAATAACCTCGTACATACACACAAAAGTTTCACATAGTCACTGACCATGTTAATCCTCATAATGTGTGTGTGTGTGTGTGTTGTTGTTATTGAGCTTTTACTCCGCTTTGTCTTAAAAGTAGGATTTTAAGTTATGAAATGGAAAGCTATTTATAAATTGTGTGTGTGTGTGTGTGTGTGTGTGTGTGTGTGTGTGTGTGTGTTTGTTGTTGTTGAAATTTTACTCTCCTTTGTCTTAAAAGTAGGAACTTTTACTTCGCCTGTCTTAGACGTAGGACCATATTTTACATTGGAACATTACTTATAGTGTGTGTGTGAGTGTGTGCGCGTGTGTGCATGTGTGCGTGCAGGTGGGTGGATGTGGGGTGGGTGGGGGGGGGTGTTTTGGTGGTGTGGATGGGTGTATACCTCTAATTATGCTCGTTGAAGTATGTCAGTGTTGTTGTTTGCTTATGTTTGTATGCTTACCGCTTTCGAGACACTTTCCTTGTTGTAAAACTTGGTGAGTAAAGAATCTGGATCTGAAATCTGAATCCTCATAACCTAAAACTATTTCACTCTGCAGACTAATAACTCAAACACAGATGACTGCATGTTCTGGAAATAACCATTATGTTATGCCATGGCGGCTGTGTAAACCAAGCATATGGTCTCAGATAAGATGATAATGATAATAAAGTAGTTTGTTTTTCATCTCACCACCACACTAACAATACATGCAAACATTTGGGTGTGTTGGGGGGGGGGGGGGAATCCCAAACAGGTTGACACAACTCTGTTCTCCATACAAAACTGCAAACTGAACACCAAGACCAGGCAAAATAATGACCATGCAGTCTTGACAGAGTTGTAACACAAAATCCTTTTTCTTCTTCTAAGGCACAGATTTGTATATAAATGATCTGTTGTATTTAACAGAACGACACAAGAAGGAAAAAAATCAATTAAAAAAAATCCCACAATCACAAAAATTAATTTAAAAAATGAAGACAGACCCAAATGGCATTACTCAAAAGCATATTATTGGAAAGATGAGACCTAAAGTCTACTGAACTAAAAATATGATACACTGTATTCAGAAAAAAACAAAGATAATACATATAATATTGACAAGAATTCAGAAAATTTGCAAAATGTGACAAATAGAACAAAGGGACATAACTAAATTTTGAAACTGTTAGCATGAAAAGAAAGTAAGAATCATTAAGACATATAAACAAAATTAAAAGAAGAAGTGTGACATATTCTACAAAACCTGGAACATGCCGCATGTCTGAAATGGGGTTAGACATTCAACTTAACTGAAATAACACATGAAATTATACATGACAAACCGTGTGGCATTCTCCATGAACAAAACGATTTGTGACAATACACATGATTGATGTAAACAAAGCATCATTAAAACAACATGTGTTCACAAAAATCTCACATTTTCAATTTGCGAAAAAAATGGGTGAGGTGGGTTGGGGGGGGAATATACACACAAGAAGATGTGCTGTAAGTAAATAGCTGGGTTTTGAATTCAGACAGTGGGGAGATTTCACAGACTGGAAGGCAGTGAATTCCAGACAGCTGGAACAATGAAGCTAAAAGGGCACTGACCAAAAGATTTCTAATTGCATTTAGGAATTTTCAAAAGCTTCCTGCCTGGGGATTGGAGGATGCATGATGTTTGATATGTGCAAAGCAAGGCTGAAGTGACACAGAAGGGAATTGTAGCAATCAGTCTGAGATGAATGCAAGTCTATCAAATGGTAATGATCTCTTTTCAAATCAATAGCAGAGAAAAATATGTACATAGTTAATTATATGCCAACAGCACAAGACTGACGACAGTACAATGCATGGGAACGAACAAGATAGTGTATAGTGGAACACGAATGTCAAGGCATACATCAAAAACATAAAGTCCTTCAATGAGTTTTAACTGATTTTTACACAGAACACAAAATAAGGTTATTCAGAAATATGCAGTAGTTCCTAATCCCTGCCCCCCCCCCCCCCCCCACCACCATCACCGCCAAAGTTATGCAGTTTCAGGTGAAGGCAGGATGAAAGAGGTGAGTAGTGGGAAGCAAGTGTGGCTAATTGGCACTCAGTGCATTGTTGGATGGAGAGCCAGTACAGTGAATTCAGGAACTGTGTTTCATGCTAACTACACTTTTGATGAAAGATCAACTGAGCCAGACTGCTCTTTTTTTTCTTAAGCCGGACTGTCTGCTGTGAAATGATACCTAAGGGAACTGAAACACAGTTCTACAGTTCATGACCAACAGCATTCCAACCCCAAACACAGTCAACAGCAAACATGCTCATCCAGACTGCGTTAAAACACACAAATTTCACACAAGTCAACAAATCATGGCTTAGGTATTTAAATGCAATGCATTAAGTCACAAGCAAAGGTCTGATTCGCTGTCCAGATTTATGCTATGCACATTACGTAAGAGGATTTGGAAAAAAAGAGGAAAATGAATGAATTAAAAAGGTACAATTCCTGGTCATAGGCTAAGCCAGCGTAACTATATTCTGATGTACTTCACGCTCAAAACAGAAAGCCTTCGACAGCTCTGGGAACTCGGTACAGAGTGCCCCAATTTCTGTGTCTGTGGCACCCCACTGCAGGGGGAGAAAAAAGGGGTGGAGAGTTGTTCACGTAGGTGAACAGAAGCCCCATAAATGATATTACAGCAATGATGACAAAATATACTACATGAATGCATATGCTTTCCATGTCCACTGATGAGCAGCATGTTACATTAGTAATGACAGAGGAATGCAGCCTTTGTATGAAACAAAAGTCCAACACTCCACAAGGAACACCCCATCGAAGCTAAACAAATGGTTGGCAGTTGACAGACTGTACAGATCACGTCTAGGCAAACTTCTTTAAAACACCAAACGGTTCAAAGAAAAGGAAAAGGGACAGAGCACTAGTGATGTCACCCATTTTAACTTAGGAATAGGGATGTGCAAAATGCAGGAAGCAACAATGAAATAAGACAGTCCAATAAAAAGACATTAACAATGAAAGGTCACTGACATAAAAACCTCAAGTACAAAAGCATAGACATATTTAATGAACTGATATAAATATACATATATTTGCATATTTCCCATCTTCCTTCACTCACATCACTTCCTGTAATTCAAGCAGTAAAATTCATTGACACTATAACAGAAATCCATGCTAATATAAGCTCAATACAAGAACACCCCCTCCAACACACACTCAGTTTTGCAACATTCATAAGCTCAGCTTGCTTGCTTGCTTGCTTGCTTGCTTGCTTGCTTGATCAAAGGTGTAGGACAAACCGCTCTGAGCTGGTGATGGGAAGACGCTAGTCCTTGGGCTGCAATGGACATGGAACACTCAACACAGAATCTCTTTTCTGGGATACAGCAGTTGTCTTTCTTCTTCAGCAAAACAATATTCATGGGCACGTAACTGCTTAGGTCCAGCCAAAAAAATAACAATCTGAAGGAATGCCATTGGCATCAAAGCACTTTCCACAGCACGTACGGCAACTCTCACACTGATTTGAAGGTCACCATATACTCTGGGTATGCTTGTGTGTCGTTGAAGATCACGTACATGATTGGATTGGCAATGGAATTTGTTGCTGAGTCATAGAACATATCTGATCCTGTTCTCTGCGGCAAAATTCGCATATCTATGTGACCATCTACGGAGCAGCCAACTAGGACTTTGCACTGGTATACCTTACGGTTTCCCGACAATGGGTCCGGTGGACTGTACTTGGTTTGAACCGAATACGAACTGTTTACCGCAAAGTAGACTCCTTGTCCGAACTGAGTGGCTGTCAAAATGTAAATACATAGAACAAAATCAGATCAAATGACTCAATGAGTAGACCAAAAAACCAATAAATGTATGAAACAGAAACAGGCAAGGTTTCATATCAAATGGAGATGAAATGCACCAGAGGGAAGAAAAGTGTAGAAAGAAAGAGCAAGTACCAAAGTTATGGAGGGTCACATTAATACAATGATGATGATGATGATGACAACAGCAACCTGCAAGCTCTTCACTGGTTACCGGTCCAAACCAAAATAGACTACGAACTGTCAATTATCTCAAACAAACAAAAGTTTCAACAAAACGTGAGTTTTCAGGGTAATCCCCTTTATCATGCTACCAAATGACACTTAAACAACAGTTAAATAGTTAAAGAAATGATGAAAAATAAGATGGAGAGCTTAAGAAGAATGATGATGAAGGCATGACAAATAAAAATGAAATTGCTTCATCAAAGGGTTGTGGAATTAAAAATGCGTGCATGTCTGAACCAACCCCATTTCAGACTCTCTCACTTTTATTTTTACTATCACCTAAGCAAAATGAAAGCTTCAAGAACTTAATTAGTTAACACCAAATCTTGAAACAGTAATTCTGAATCTTTTTCTCTGAAATACAATATTCTCATATGATCACTTCATAAATCGCCTCACTCTCATTCCAGAACATGAACATGGTCAAATTTTCACCATAACAACCCATAACCCATGCAGATGTTTTCCCACCACTCCTCATGGTACTATGTCCACCTATGTATTGCTAAAAACAAAACAGAAAACAATCAATATTATCCAGTGCGCTAAGTTGTCACCATCTAAACACCTACAGCACGCTGATTCCAAATGTCAGCACTTGACTTCCATGTTCGTAAAAATTTGCTTCTTGGGTCAAATTAAATGTAAAAAGTTCTTTACCATTTTTACCACAGTAGCTACGGTTGAATCCATATCTGTTGATGTTGTCAACGGCAGAAGGTGCTGTGCCATGCCAAAGAGTCTTTTCGATCTCCACGCCTGGATTGTTTTCCTGTAGCTGCGTCTTCTTGGTCTGGTACTGGCAGTACAGAGTCTTCGTCTGTATCCGCTCAACCTTGGGCATCACACAAAACACAAGCATATCACTGGGAAGTAAGCAAACATAAATTTAACACCCTTGTCACCTTTTGCAGACAGAATCAAACACAGGATGTGTGTATTGACCCTCAAACAAGGGTGCGTTTCACTGAACCAAGCTGAACAGTCATGACTGTGGGGTTGGTTCTGAACTACTGAATGTCCTCTGGTCTGTTTGTAAACTGCTTTGAGGATTCAAAGCCAGTGACTGCGACCTTGTTGGTAGTTACCCTGACTTTTCACAAACATCCCAAGTTTGCGGCAAACCACTTCACCTCAGCTTTGAAAATCTATGACTAAATCTTCCACTAACGTTTCTCGTGTCTCTCTGGCTCACAAAAAGTCACCTGCTTACTAAGCTGGTTGCCCTAATAGTCAGTACGTCTCTGTGGAGGTAAAGCAACATTGAACTCAACTCACTGAGCATGTTTCAGTTCATCAGAGAACTACTTCCTATCCAGAATATATCTGTTTTTAAAAAGGTTCTATCACCTGTGGGCCAGAGTATATTTGGAATGACAGATGCCATACCACTGGGAAGTAGTCTTTTGGGGAGCATGTAATCTACATAATTTTTTACCACCTTGCAAGAAAATCTGAAACAAGAATGACTGCTAGCCTTCTAAAACAAGATCCAACTCATAAAAGGTTCAAATGAATGAGTTTAAATGATGTTTTTGTAGCCTGATACCCCAAAATTTGCATGTTATGTTTTGTCATAATAAATAGTCAACGTATGTGTCGTATGTCTGGATCTTTTCCACCTTGCATTTATTCGGCAGCCATTATTACAGGTGATTCAGGTCTCCGTTGCTGTCATTCATTTTTACATATGATGTAAGTCAAGCACTATACCAATGGCTCCATTTGTTGATCCTGCACATGCACTTGTCCTGTTGGGAAGGTGGGGGGCAGGAGGATAAAATACGATCTTGACAGAATAAAACAACTGAGCAACAATTGAAACATTCATACCATGGTCACAGCAATATTTCGATTGCCCAAAGTTGCCATGAAGTTGGCTTTCACTTCCTTGTACTCTGGGTCTGTTGCCTTCAGCGAAACCACCAGGAGGTCATCTGTCTGTGGACTCCAAACAGTTGGTAGCTGAACTTCAGACCCTGCACCCACACACACACACACACACACACACACACACACACACACACACACACACACAGTGGTATGCATGCACACACACACACACACACACACACACACACACACACACACACACACAGGTATGCACACACACACAGGTATGCACACACACACAACACACACACACATTACGCAGGGTTAATAAATAACACAACTGCCCTCTAGCACACTACTCAACAGTACGTGTTCTTAAAATATCAACAATCTTGGAAGAGCTTAGAGTTGAGATAAAGAATATCAGAGAGAAAAAGAATGCTCAAGACATAAACAAAATGATCAAATTGCATTGCATACCTCCAGACATGATTTGGTCACCAATACTTAGCAAGTCCAAACAGCTGGAGAGAAATGAATAACAAACCTTTCACTTTGATTCGACGGCTGACCACCACCAGATCCTGTGGGTCAATTTTGGGGTATTCCACCATCTCTTTAAAGTCAATGACACAAACTTTATCATCAGCATCCTTAAACTCAACTTGCTTCTTGTTCTTTTTGAAGGCAGCTTCAATGATGCTGTTGATATGGGGAGGATACTCAACTCGTTCTGTTCCTGTGGGTTGGATCTGTGTGAAGACATTCAAATCAACTTGTTTTAACAATTCAACAAAGCAATGCAAGACATGGGTTGACCGCACATTTTATCATGGTGCTATCAGCGTTATAATCTCCCATTTAGCTGGGTTTTGTGCATGCGCGTACACATGTGCACACATGTATGTACTCCCATTTAGAATCTCATTTACATGTGAGCGTAGTGAGTCTGCTCAAGAGGGGAGAATAGCGCTGTATATAAAAACAATCAACGATGATCAATGACAATTTAAGCAAGCCCACAAAACCCATCTCTAGGACGTGCCCTGATGAATTTCAAAACACTCTGTCCTGTTTGCCACTCATGTTGGAGCTTGAGCATACTGTGACTATATTTTCTGTAGCCCCCTTCCATCCCATTTGTGTCATTTTCAATGAGTATTATCAGCCACTGCATTGTTGTTGAGCACCTTGTGTGTTAGCTGTCATTGTTATTGTCCTCATGTTATGTAAAGCACTTCCAGCCCAAACACAACGGAACACCCCAGAAATTTTCTTCTTTATTATTAATACTTACATCTATGAAACACCACTGAACCATGCTGGCCACCAAGTTGTCCTGCAAAAAGTCTGCAATACCAGCGTATGCATCCAGTACGTGATTTCTCAATCCACGGAGGATGATGAAACCTTCCTCAGGCTGGACATCCGTGACAACATTGTGCTGCATGCCAATGGAGAAAATTGTACGAACCTGATTGACACAAGAAGAGGAAACTCACATTCACATTGAGAAAATAATACAGTCGCTGTAGCCTGTAGCTCAAGTCACTCTTCTGCAGTACTGAAAAGAAATTTGTGTTCAATGTAATTTCAGTTTTCTGCAATCTTCAAAATCAGTCAAAATGAAGAAAAACTGTCATGAGCATGTGAAACTTGATAGATTTATTAACAATGCAGAGTTTCCAAAACATCTCTCAAATCGCATCCCCATGCACACACACACACACACACACACACACACACACACACCAGTCAATAGAATAGCTTGAAGAGGTGAGATTTCAAAGATGATTTGAAAGGTGTGAGTGTGTCTGATGATCTAACTTTGTAAGGGAGACTGTTCCAGACAGATGGTGCAGCATAAGAAAAAGATCTCTGACTAAGTGAGTGCATGCTCACACAGGGAAGTCAAAGAATGGAAGTATCAGAAGAAGAGCACAGCTGGCAGGTTGGTTTGTAAACCTTCAGTAGTTCCATCATGTAGACAGAAGCAGTAGAGCTGAGGCTATTGTAGCACACAGCAGCTCTAAAATTCCAGACTGGAGTGAAATCATCAGACATCTCTGGCCTTGCTTTGGGATGATTTTACATTTGTGATTGGAATGGATAAAAGCTTGTCAAGATTAGGAAAGCAGGTCAGATGACTTACATTCAAAGGACATTTTACTTGACTTGTTACACATTATGGGCCCATAACACAGGGACTCCAATGGAGAGTGTTAGTGTTGCAGTAAGATAATACTTTATTGTCCTGTGATAGGAAATTTGCTTTCAAACATACCATCAATGTAACATGGAATTTTGTCTTAATATTAAACATATGATAATTCAACATAAGACATATACATAAAAAAGAGACATGTTTAAACAAATTACAATTATAGCTAAAACCAAGTTAATAAAAAAATAAGATAACATACACATGTGCGCACACACACACAAGCAAGATAGAGGGAGCGCGTGTGACATGCCCACGTACATGTATACACCCACACATGCATGCGTACATGCATACACACATACATGCACAGCTGTGAATCGCCACATTTCTGCGACTTGACACACACACAACAACAACAACAACACACTCTCATGAACATGCATGTACAGACACAGCATGAAAGATCTGTGACAGGCAGTCAAACTAGCTGTGTGCTCACAGGGTAGAACACTAACTCTACATGTGCTGGTTTAATTCTGTGATCGAGAGTGGAATGAAAGAGTACTTGTACACAGTTGTAGCGATTGAGTTTGCACTTTGGGATTCTGTAATGTTTACCTGAGGGAAGCAGTTGATATTCTGAGTGAAGGACGTACGTAGCATCAGAGCAGATCTTTTGTGCTTGTCAGACTAGGGTCTGTCCAAAGATTGCCTGGAGTGAGGGAGAGAGAGTACAGCCTACAATAGTTTTTGAAGAAGTGCTTGTGATGTGCAGGAGTTGTGATTTGGATTGAACTGACAGGTTTCCATAGAAAGATGTTATGCCATATGTAATCACGCTTTCAGTGGTGGCACGATAGACCAACAGCAGTATGTTTGTACTGACACCCAATGCTCCAAGTCGCCGGAGAAAGTAGAGACGCTTCTGGGCCCGGGAACACACAGCTTCAACATGTACACTCTAGATGAGTTTGCTGTCAATGTGAATACCCAAAAGCTTGTATGACCCAACTTGTTCGATGGTTTGATCACTGATAACCACTGGCAAGTGCGCGCAAACTGATTTGGGATCAAATATCATTTTTTTAGAGATTTTGTGTGTGTGTTTAGTTCAAGGAAATTGTCAGTGCACCATTCTGCGAAATGATTCACTTTGAAGAAGTACATGTCATTGTTGCTATGGGCAAACAGTAGGCTGAGGATTGAGGAGTCATCTGCAAATTTGACAATGAAGTTTTCTGAGGTTGTGGATGTACAGTCGTTTATGTAGAGTGTGTAAAGTAATGGAGTATTGACGCATCCCTGGGGAGCACCTGTGTTTGTAGTCAAAGAGTGGGAATGGGTTCGGTTGACTCCAACAAGTTGTGATCTGCCAGTCGGAAAAGAGTGGTACCATTTAAAGATAAAAGGGCTGACTTTCATTGCTTTCATTTTCTCCAGTAAGACATGGGGCTGAATGGTGTTAAATGCTGAGCTAAAATCAACAAAGAGCACTCATGCATATGCTTTTGGCTGTTTGAGAATGAGCTGTACAAGAGTGTTGATGGCATCCTCTGTACTAAGTTTACCCTTGTACGTGAACTGGAATGGATCAAGTACATCTTTAACATCATCATACAATTTTTGGTTACAAGTCTTTCAAGACACGTCATGACAATTCAGGTGAGAGCCACTGGTCTGTAATCACTGTTTTCTTTAGGGCATGGGTTTGGGGGATGTTTTCCGTAGGAGTGGTACAGTGCGTGTGTCTACTGAAAGCTGAAATAGAGGACACCAGGCAGGAGCAAACTCCTCAGCACATGTCTTCATGAATAAGGCTGAAATGCCATCTGGACCAGTGCTTTGCTAGCACACATGGCCACCTGATCCACTAAAAAATCAATTGTATCAGAAACATCCATTTCAACTGAGTCTAGCACCTGCTTAGCTTCCTGTCTGCAGTCGCCAGTATCAAACCTTTGATAAAAACTGTTCAGTTTGCTGGCAAATTGAACCTCATCATTCGCATGCAGTGGTTTCTTTGATGCCTTCATGTCTACAACTGTTTTAATACTATCCCAGAGTTTCTTTGTGTTCATCATTTTATACTGATTTTTAACTTCTTTTTGTAGTGACGTTTTGATTCCTTAAGTTTTTGGTTTAGTTTTTTTAAGGAGCCGGTTTCATTTCTAACTGATCATTCTTCCCAAAAGCTAATTTCTTCTTGTTTATAAGTAATTTCACGTCTTTCATTATGCACACAATGAGTCCTTGCAAAAACATGATGTAGTCAGCGTGTATTTCAGAGAGAAATGTGGCAAAGACTAACACCCAATCAGCTAGGTGAAATATTCAACAGTGAAAGATCGTTTTTTCCCCTTCTTCAGTCATTGCACATGGGGAAGCACAGAACAATACCAGGAGAAGAGCAAATGTTTTCACCAATAGCTTTCAAAATGGTAAAATACAACTTGTATACTTTTCATCTTCCCTTTGAAATACTGTTCAAAATGACACACAACAGATAGAGCAGTTTGCCAGAGTTGAAGATTTAACAGGATTTTAATGTCCTGTCAAATGCACAGGTTGACTTCAGAGTGAACAAATGCTGCCATATGTTTACAAACAGTCAAAATTCCACGCTTCTCATGCTTCAAACTATTCTCCAGTTGGCTATATCTACACAACAACAGTCTAACACAGATTCATAGTTCAGGAGCTGTGTGAGAGTCGAGGTGGCCGTCCTGAGCTGTCCGTCCTAACGAGCCTTCTGGTTTCCGTGGACGTAAAGAATTATTGAACCGTGCTTCGGCATTGGTCACAACTTGTCCCTAATATGTCAACTGGCATCTGAGGACATTAAGCAACACTTCACCACCATAACACAGATACAACAGGGGAAAGCCCACAAGAGACCAGAAAGGCCAACACTCCCTAATGAAGCAGTAGGAAAAACAGCTCCAATACCCAATCCAACCCCATCAGCCACCATTCCATGACCAGCCACTGTGGGGTAAAAAACAAAATGAACCATAGTGTGCATGATAGGAAGGTAAAGACCATATTAAATGGTTAAACACTGTATGTAATGCAGCCCCCATCCATCCCAACCTGATCCACCTTTATAATGCACAATTTTGCAGGTGAGAAAATAGCCAAGCAACATCACAAAGATGTGACAGCTTGCTCAACAACCACCTTAATGGTGAAACCTGCCGGTAGGATATATAGGCTATATTCTAGTTTTTTGCCCTTCCCAGATAGGTAAACCAACATGGAAGCCGACCAGTCCTCACCTGATCATGGTAGTCATCACTGTGAGTCTCGTACTTCATCCGCCTTTCAGTAATATCATTCTTCACAAGTTGCTCAAACTTCTCAATGAAGTCATGGGCAGTTTTGTTGCTTCCAGCATAAATGAACAATGTCTTGGGTTGTTTGTCAGTGAGAAGCCCTGTGCTGTCCATGCTGTGCATCATCAAACTTGGGTGGACCTTTACTGGGAGGTCCTTCACTGCAACATCAACACAAACAGTCTTAATTTCACCAAAACATGGCATGCTTCTCGGTACCTACATGAATGGAAGCAATGGCCCGGGTCAAGAAAAACGATTTATTGTAATCCCTAGATACTGTGCACATGATTGTGTTGTGTTTATGCTACAGGATTTTTTTTAAATTAAAATAAATAAATATCCAGTAGTGGTTTTTGTCTGTGAACTGCCATTGTGAAGTACTTAGGGCTCAGTTTGAGATGCAGCACTTGACAAGTGTTCAGTATTAGTGTCTGCCTCATTTGACACTCACTTTGGGGCTGCATTTGTCATCTGGAAAGCCAAGTCTCACAAAGCAATGCTTTCCCAATGTTATGGCTGTGTTACATATTAAATGTACATTTTATGCCTGCATCAATCCCGAATCTGCAATTCACCCAGGGTTTACTGACATCATGCACAAAGAAAAATAGCTGATTGAACTGAAAGTTCTACAAAGTTAATCTGAAATTGGAAGGAAAAAACAACAGTGTTTTCCGAGGACGAATGGCATTCCAAATATCATCACAGCCAAAGAGTTCATTTTTTATTTACTGTGTTTGAAATCCTATTCAGACAATACTGGACAAGGGGGCTTGTGAGAGCTAGGCGAGTATTTGGTGTTGCACATGGAGTTTGTGAAAGATGATCAGTAGTTTATTTTGTTTTGCCGGAGTGCTGAAGTAAGCTTTCTAGCATTACAGTGGACAGTTGGGGTGGTCAATGGTCAATTATTGTCACTGTTGCTGTCACATCAAGGAGGTTAATCAGTTACAGTTGTGTGTTTTGCCTCCTTCACAAAAGCACATAAAAAATATTTAAAAAAAGGATGACTACTAGCATTCTAAAACCAGATCCAAACAAACAAATACAACTAGGTGAAAAAGAAATGCTATTTTTTAGGACAAAATATAACCTGTGAATTATGAGGATAATCCCCTTTTTCAAGCTACAGAACAACAGTTAAATGGTGAACAATGAAATGTTGAACTAGGATACTTATCTGCTTTTGCTTGGCGTTGATTTCATGTCTTAGTTCTACAACTCATTTTTCACTGTTTAACTGTTGTTTAAGTGTCGTTTTGTACCTTGAAAAGGGGGATTTCCCTGAAAATTCACAGGTTGTGTTTTGTCCTAATAAATAGTGTTCTTTTTAATAACCTTTTGTGTGTTTGGATCACAGAAGTACTGTCTGAACAGCATTCAGTGTTTGGGACTTGATTCCATTAGTGTTGTGCTTCGTCAGCAACAAAGGTCAGGCTGCAAACTGGAAGCCCTAACTGTAGGGTCAGTTGTTCAGGTCATCTGGTCCACTGTGCCAGCAGTGCTATCCTGGGTCCCAGTGGACACCTTCTACCCGCGGAGGGGGGGGGGGGATGTTTCAGGACCTGTTTGGGGTACAAGTCAAGTACTTTAAGTGGACTACTAGTGCAGGTAGCATGTAGTGCACTCTGGGCTATACGGAATTTCTAATAGCAGGTTTGGACTTGCTGTATTATGCTGACAGCTGTCCATATTTTGCAGCAGGGCCATCTCTCCAAGGCATGCTGCTTGTTCAGTTGCCAGCGCATGCAGTTAAAATAGTATGCGTTGCTGTATACATGGGTGGTTATTGTGTCATGCCTTCATTTGGTCAGTAGTACTGAGCATGTTGGTGGGTACATAGAGAGAGGCTAGATTACAGCCTGCTATAGTTCAGGTCTAGTTTACAGCCTACTGTTGTTCAGGTTGTGTCAGCTCCATCTGATACCATAAGTATTTTAATATGTCTGACAAAAGTGTTATACCATAAGTATTTTAATATGTCTGACAAAAGTGTTATTTACAAAGTTTAGAATGTGAAATGAATTAATCACTGAGACATGGAGCAATTTTGTTTTGTCTGTTTCTCTTTGTGTTCGATTATTGGATAATTTATTATTAGAAATGCAACTGTTGTGGGCATTCTTAAGTGCAGGAGCACTCTGTTGTGATTCGGTGGCATTTTCCTCCTAGATTTCTATCACCATCCAAGCTCTATTTTCCTGCTTTTGCCAACCTGAATAAATCAAATACAGTGGCTTGGTGGCCTTCAGATTCAGTTTTTGTGGGCATCCCCTAAGGTTCACTTGGATACTGTAGTGGTCACGTGCAGAGGGTTAGGCAGGTAAGAGGCAAACAAAATATATAAATACAATGTAAATAATAAAAAAATAATGATCAAGAATTCATAGTAATTTTGGTGACTCAGTTTTTGCATTTTGATTAGACAAGGTAAGGTTTGCATAAACTGAGCT
>JABMCL010001615.1:0-57500 GCA_018857735.1 Alviniconcha marisindica | reverse complement strand
GTCAGATACTTGGAACTGTCCAGCAATTGCACGTTGAACTAAGCCAAAACCTTGCCATCTGGTGGCAAGAGTTCCATGACTCTTGAAGCTTAATTGCTTCACTCATACGTAATACTGGCAAAACAGGTAATTTTTACACACACCGGGCATGTTTCTCGCGTGCCCACTACGCTGTGTAAAGTATATATGTGAAACTGATGGCATGCTGGATTGAGGTAGACCAGTGAAAAAGCCTTCCACCTGTCAAGGTTTTGCGAAAATAGTTTACTGAGGTTTGAACATCTGTACACTGCTGTAAAAAAAAAAAAAGTTGCTTAACCTTTGAGCTTGAGATCACAATATCACCCAAGTTTGGCTTTTATGCTATTTTTTTCACAGAGTCAATCAGCATGCTGCAAAAAGGTGAAAAATAGAATGGAAAACCCAGACTGGCATGTGACAATGCCTGACATCCACCTTTAAATAAATAAAGACTCCTGTGGACATACTGTCCTGGACATGCTGGAGTCAAGGGAAATGGCACAGATGAGACTAGCAGGTAGAGCAACCAGCGTAAGGTGTGTATCTCAAGGATGTGCTAGTACTGTACAGCTCAAGCCACATTATTTCATTCCCCGTTTTCTCACTGCTCACTGGCTGCACTCTCTGTCTGTGCCGGTGAGACTACTGCAACCTCTGCTTGCAGGCTGCCCCATTAGCCTAACCCCTTGGTGGATTGCACAAAGTTCACTTGCATGACTTATCAGCAATACCAAGAAAATAGACTAGGTCAAACCCACTGGTCAGTCACTACTCTGCCTGCCAATTACAGCATGAATACTGCACAAGACTTCTGCAGTTTGCTTCAATGCAGCCAAAGGCTCCAGACTGCAATGTCTTTCCAAACTTTTCCATCTATAGTGCATGCCAGCATGATCATTATGTAGGGTCACATTTTTTTAGGCAAGTCAAGAATCTGTGAAACGTACCATACTCAGATTTGATAACAAGACAGAAAAGAGATATTTTTATCTGTGTCCCTCGCACACAGGCATTAGTGGTAACTGGGCAGCAGACTCTGTACTGATGTCACATATGCCATTGATGGCAACATCTCAGATGAATACACCCCTTCCTCTGATATGAAACTTCATTTTAACAACTGCATCACTTAAAGGAAAAGTCCACGGTTTTTAAGTATGCAAAATGACCATCGAAATGATTGACAAATGAGTCACTAGTTTGAGATTTAATGAAATAAAAAAACGGAGAAAAAAAATGTTTATGTTGGTTTTTAATATATTTTATTTTCTGTAGGCTGGCTTGGGTTCTCCATCAGTCACGTGACTTTCTCGGAAGTGATGTCAGTCTAGGAGTCAGTGCGGTTGCCATCTTAGATTGTTCATTGAATGTGTATGTGTGTGGTTGACAAAAAGCTCTAACAGTGCCGGCCTTGTGCTGCAGCAAACTGTAACAACTCACAAGCAACCCAAAGCATAATTATGCATGAGTTCCAACGGAATCGACCTGCTGTGAGGCAAAAATGGGTAAAATTTGTGCAATTCAAACGAGCTGACTGCTGCGCCTCAGTCACGCCCATTTGTGTAGTGAACACTTCGCTGAGTGCAATTTTGTAAACTTTATGGCGGAATACCAAATGGGGTTTGCTTCAAAGCGGAATTTGTAGGGCTGTCCACAGGGTAACCGACCTGGAAAAAATTCAAGTTTGAATCTCCAAGGATGAAGCTGATGAGCAGCAAGCGCACAGCATGATACCAAAATTGAGAGATACACTGATACCCTGAAACAAGTGCTAACAAGGCAAAGACAAAAAGTCTAACATGAATGCCTATGGCAGAAAAGGCCGTGAAAGAAAGAGACTGTACACAAATGCCTGTGGCAAAGAAAGAACAGATCACAAATGCCTGTGGCAAAGAAAGAAAGAACAGACCACAAATGCCTGTGGCAAAGAAAGAAAGGCCAAACCACAAATGCTGGTGGCAAACGAAAAATGGCTGCCCTAATCAGTCAAGCAAACAGCTGACACCAAATGAAAGAAACAAAACAGCTGAAACTACCTCAAAAACCCAAACCGTTGCCTACCTGCAAGCATAAGGTGGAGAAAAACACACACACACAAAACACCACCAAATCACAACAGTCTAATAGACTACTGTCTGCAACAAAGGAGTGGATGACTATAGACATAAGAGCACAGAGCTAAAATAAATGTGCCAACGACAAACAAATGGCAAGCCAAACTAACCATAACTAACTCTAACTAACCCCTCACTAACCCGGCTTCCATCTAGAAAAATAAAGGCTGCAGACTGATGAAGCAAAATGCTAATAAGGACTACCAATGACAAAGCATCCAGATGTAAACAAATGCAGACAAGAGAAATGCAAAATGGCTGCCCTAATCAGGCAAGCTAACAAGCGGGTACAAAATGGCCAATAAGCCAAAGATAAAAAAGAAAGAAGCATGGTGAAAAAGAAGGGGAAAAGAGAGAGAAAACAACAACACTTTCTGAAAAGAAAGTGGAGGCAAGTAATGTCAGTGAGCAACAGGACAAAGGCTGGATACACGTAATCCGTGGACACGATACAACCCACTTAGCAGTGCAACAACACGGCAGGGCAAACAGACGCTGACGAACTACCCCACACAAAGAAAGAATGAGCGGTCTCGTTAAACATCGAGACTACGTCCTCACTCATACATCGTAATGAACAATATAACTTGAAAAACAAAAGGGCAAGCCAAGAGAAAAAACTGAATGGCAAGAACCGGTAACTAGCTCAAACCCTAACCCTGGGAGCCCACGAAATCGCTAGTCTATTGAACTAGAAACAAACAAAAACTTTTCATTTTTACATATGATGAAACAAACAAGGATAAATTGGGAAAATAAAATAAAACACCCAATAAAAGGCAGGCTCCCTGATGAGGTCCAGCCTGTTGTGAAAGCTATAGTAAACAGAACGAAAAAGACTGAAACGCCACGCACCTAACAAGGCTCGAGAATGACGAAATAAAAAGGAGGAAATAAACAAAGGCCCAACTACTGACAATGGCGTCGGAGCTTCATCCTTGGAGATTCGAACTGGAATTTTTTCCAAGTTGGTTTCCCTGTGGTTACAAGCCATTTGCAGCAACTACCCAGAGTGACGTAGTGCACATATGTGCACATGATTTCAGCATCATGGCAATGCTTTCAGTACAACAGAAAATGCCTGTTTTCGCGCATTTATAACCCTCAGATCACAATTTCACCTACATGATTGTTCTCAGCAAACTTTAACGGAAATCGTGTCAAAAATCACCCCAAACCTTGGACTTGTCCTTTAACTCTGAAAAAATGAGTGGGATAGCTATCCCCAAAATGAACTGCACCAGCTCAATCCCACAATAAACAAACTTCTTCCATCCTGTCATTCCAATGGCAGAGAATTTGAGACTGTTCTTTCCCAACTACATAGTGGCCATTCACTCATGACTCACTCTTTCTTCTTGAAAAGGGAACTACCCTGTTGTATTTCATAAAAACAGTTGCTTTCTTTAGATCACATTTGGTTATACTAGTGTTCAGATTTTATTGAGGTTAAGGAAACAATATTTTCAAACAATTTCCACCAGGATGTGTGATATCAAGAGATATATATGTATCTCTGGACTAAATCTTTTACAGTTATTTTATTTCAGTACTTCATTGTCCCTTGCAGGACATTTGGGTCACCTAACCTGGGTAAGGCACAGCAGCTGCAAGAGCAGCGCTACCCGTTCCTATCAGTGTGTGCAGTATTTTCAGGTGTCGGAACAATGGTGTGGTTGCTAATGTTTGGGATTTTTAACACGCGCAGATGTTGATGCGTGCGATTGCACACGGGGGCTGTACGGACACCATAAGAGAGTCTGCATGGAAGTTGACTCTGGGAGAGAAAAAAACCTTGCCGTACTGGGGACTGAAGCCTGCATCAGCATCGCGCCTGGTTTTTGAGTTGGACACTCTACCAGCTGAACTAGCCTCATCCTTCATGCCTAACAAATTGTGACTGACTGAATTCTGATCAAGTTGAACTTTTCATTTGTCATTGTTGGATTCTTGGTCTTTTAGTACTTTTTAATAAATTCTACACAGTGTGTTTGACACTGGCATGGCGTTTCACCCTGATATGCTCTACACGGTTGGCTAGGCATTAAAAACCAATCACTTACTTACTCAGTGGTGACTGAGTCTACAGGGGTTGAGAATAAGTGTGAAGCTCAGCAGAGTATTAAATACTATCTTGTTGCGGATTCAACAGAGTGAAAGGGAACACTTAATAAATGGTGGACAGAAATTTGTGCAATTGAATGATTGATTTCATTAGTAATCTAAAAAATATGTAATAAATTTATAGACAGTGGCTTGGTTTTCTCTAACAGCAAACCACTCTAACCCACTGCGTTATCATTATGTCACCCACATAAACTACTGATTTACCATGTTTTTTTCCCCTTAACAAACCTTTTGATAGATCCAGAGTCTCATTGCTGCTGTTGACAATGGCACCCACATCTTCATCAATGATATCACCTTGTTTAATTACTAAGTGGAGGCCGTTGATCACAATGATCCTCTCACTTGTCAAGCCAGTTTGTCCTGAAAACGACAACCACAACAAAAAAAACAACAACAAAAAACACCAACACTTTTTCAAAGTAAGCATGAGGTACATGCATCACAAATGGAAAAAAAAACATGAGCAGTGGACAAGTAATTCTGATTACACCCTTTCAAATTCTCCTGCATCCTTGAAAATGGGTCAAAGCACAGACATTTAAAACTTGATGAGGTTACCATCCAGCAGAGCTCCAAAACAGTGTATATATATTACATCGGTCACCTATAGAGACCCACACTAAACTGAGTCAATCACCTGCCATGAATACACCTGACATTTATTGCAAATATTAGTTTTGTGATCACGTCCTTATGTAACAAGTATAAACAAGTTGAACTCTAGCGAATAATAGCCTGCCATGAAAACACTTTTTTTTTTTTTTTTCACGCCACAGTGAGGGTGAAATTTCACCCAGTGCTCCCTCAGTCTTATATTTCCTCATCACAGTGAGGGTGAAATTGTCGTCCAGACTGATATTCTCCCAGCCCTATGTTCCTTCAGACTGATATTCCCTCAGCCCCACATTCCCTCAGTCTTATATTCCCTCAGCCCTATGTTCCTTCAGACCAACATTCCCTCAGCCCTATGTTCCTTCAGACCGACATTCCCTCAGCCCTATGTTCCTTCAGACCAACATTCCCTCAGCCCTATGTTCCTTCAGACCGACATTCCCTCAGCCCTATGTTCCTTCAGACCAACATTCCCTCAGCCCTATGTTCCTTCAGACCGACATTCCCTCAGCCCTATGTTCCTTCAGACCAACATTCCCTCAGCCCTATGTTCCTTCAGACCAACATTCCCTCAGCCCTATGTTCCTTCAGACCAACATTCCCTCAGCCCTATGTTCCTTCAGACCAACATTCCCTCAGCCCTCAGTTCCTTCAGACCGACATTCCCTCGGCTCCACATTCCCTCAGTTTTATATTCCTTCAGCCCTATGTTCCTTCAGACCGACATTCCCTCAGCCATATATTCCCTCAGCCTTATGTTCCTCAGTCTGATTTCACCACACAGGACACAATACTTGAACATACCTGGCAGAGTCTCAACAGCTGGTGGACTCTGTGTTTGTTGTGGTTGCCTTGCTGCTTGGAATGCCTGCAGAAAATGGAATCAATCTAATTCATCAAGCATGTCACATAACAAGCAATAATAATAAAAAGAACAGTGACAGGTCCTATTTTAGAAACCTGGGCATACAACTGGCTCTCTTTTTTGCTGGACCAGAAAACCATACTTAACTGAACGACTGAGAACATCAATAAAGAAGCAAAGAACGGAAGAGTTTTGTCAATCACACAGCTGTGCTCTGTAACCATGTGTGCCCTCAACATCATAAGTGACAGAAAGCTAATGCAGGACAGTGTGCCAACTATCAGTTACCTGCAAGCTTTTCTTGTCAGCGTGGTAGACGACAATCCTGACTTCCCTGAGAGAAGCTGATGGGTTGGTCTGCAGGAACCGGTCAACTGCCCCCAGCATGGTTTGTGCCACTATGTTATGGGGGTATCCCAGGTTTCCAGTCCCCAAGGCTGGCAAAGCCACAGTAGCATAGCCACGCTGACTGGCCACATCCAGACACTTGGTCACAACCTTTTGCAACGACTGTCAACAACAATTTAAAATATATATTTTGGCTGAAAGGCAGCTAGACTACATTTTGCACAGTGAAATCGCAGCACGCAGACTGTTCAGATAATAACTAACTTACACTGAGATGACCTTTTGCAGTGGACTAGGCAAGAACCAGAGAATAGGCAACATTGCCTAGGACATATTTGCATTCACATACTAGTCAGTGCCAGCATTTTAACATTGTTTTAGACTGCAAAGAACACGTGCATGCACACACACAAGCTTGGTATGAACTGATGTGAAAAACATGGGACAAATTATCATTTCTGGTGACTGGAATGCTGTGATCTAGACAAATGTTTCACATAGCACTCAGTTTGCTGATGGCACACTAATATATCATGTTTAACAGCAACAGCCTGCAGTAGGGTACTGCAAACGCAGAAATTAAGGTCCCGTCTGTTGAGAACCCAGATCTGACAAATGCTTTCCTTTTAAGGCCCTGGAGTAGGTCAGAATATAGCCATGTATGTTTAACTACTGCCAGGAATTGCCTTGTCTATTTTCAACCTTCCTGGTTTATTCACCTTCCTTTCTTTCTCCAAATCCTGTCCAGACCTTTTACTTAGCCAAAACTAATGCACTTTCCTGTGTTGGCCCATGGAATAAAATAGGCTGCCCTTCTTGTCATCACAACAGATTGATGCTGGTGTCCATACTGAGAAGCCAAGGAATATAAAAAGCTCTAAAATGTGTGTGTGTGTGTGTGTGTGTGTGTGTGTGTGTGTGTGTGTGTGTGTGTGTGTGTGTGTGTGTGTGTGTGTGTGTGTGTGTTGTATGGAATCTTGAAAATATGCACATTTAAAGAATGCAGAAATGTTTAGGGCCTGTTTGGGTTGGTCGCTCTAAGTATGTATTATTATTATCCATCCACCCATCAATGCACAATAACACATTTTGGTACTTATTTATATTCCGTAGCCAATCACCATGGGAACCTACTTAAATTGCTTGCAAAGTTCTATGAGCAGGGTGACCTATCTTATTTCGCAGACCCATATGAGAAACTGCATTAGCCAAAACAAATGCAGTTAAAAGGCAGGGAGATTATTTGGAAAAAATAGAGATGAATGGACTGGGAAGGTAGAAATTGGGTGAAGGAGAAACTTCTGGCAGAAGGTAAAGCCTGTGTGGCTATATTCTGGCCTACTCCAGGTTTTAAAGGGAGAACATTGTCAGCTCTGGAGTGAACCAGTGTATATTTATACACACATAGTTAGTAACTGGATTTTAACATCCTGTCAACCGCAGAGGGTCACCTCAGGACAATCAAACTCAATCATAAGCAAACTCACACTTCAAAGTCAGTGCACAATACCAATCCCTACACAAACATATAAAAAAAACATACATACACAAACATTAAACACAAACCTTCAAAGAGTTAGTCCCTTCAATATTTTTCCTGTTAAAAGAACACATAAGGCTAGGGCATGCTGGTATCGTTGACCATTTTATCTAATTCATCAATACCAGATTAAAGAAAAATATTAAAAAGGAATGGACAGATTATTATTTTTTTAAAGTTATATCAATGCATAAAGGCAAATACTAGTGCCATATGGCAGCAAGCTGCACATACCAACTACCAGCTATCATCTTCTAGCTGCTCAACAAGAGCCATACAAAAAATCCTAATTCTTAATGAAAAAAGGTAGAGAATTTCTTGGAAAAAAGTTAGAAGAATAGACCACTAGCAGAAAAGAAGAAGAAGACAGAAACAGCAAGAGGACTAGGAAAAAGAACAAGAGAGGAGATAAGAAAGAGAAATCAAATGACAGTCCCAAGATTCCAGACAGGAGGTTGACATCAGACATTCCCAGCATCCCTCCGGGGTTACACATAACTGGACAATCAGCCATACTTTTACTGAGCATTCAAATTTAGCATGCTGAGCATTCAAGTTAATGGAACGATGCGCTATAAGAGTGAACATCATCATCATCACCATCTTTCATATGCATTATTTCAGGTCTTTGACTCAAAGATGCTGTTAAAAATCTGTATAACTACAGAAGGGCTTAAGTCAAAATGAGATTTTTGGAATTGGAGAGATTTGGACACTGATAAAAAATAAGCAAACAGAATTCTGGCCTGGGCTTTTTGTTTCTTCAGAGGTATGTGGATTAAATTAAGGATGGTCAGCATGGCAAACTGAAGGGGCCCAAAAGAGGTCCCATTTTTTAAGACATCTCTTTTAACAATCTTTTCTGAAACTGTTACTGCCAAAGAAGTTAAAGATGTCACCCACCCTGGCCTGGCAGCTGTCAAAGTTGATGTGTTCTAACAACTGACTTCACACCCTGACAGCAGAGAGACAGAGACTGAGCGAGAGAAAGACTGCTTAAAACCTTTAATTAAGATGCATTCAGACAGAGACTGAGCGAGAGAAAGACTGCTTAAAACCTTTAATTAAGATGCATTCAGACAGAGACTGAGCGAGAGAAAGACTGCTTAAAACCTTTAATTAAAATGCATTCAGACAGAGACTGAGCGAGAGAAAGACTGCTTAAAACCTTTAATTAAGATGCATTCAGACAGAGACTGAGCGAGAGAAAGACTGCTTAAAACCTTTAATTAAAATGCATTCAGACAGAGACTGAGCGAGAGAAAGACTGCTTAAAACCTTTAATTAAGATGCATTCAGACAGAGACTGAGCGAGAGAAAGACTGCTTAAAACCTTTAATTAAGATGCATTCAGACAGAGACTGAGCGAGAGAAAGACTGCTTAAAACCTTTAATTAAGATGCATTCAGACAGAGACTGAGCGAGAGAAAGACTGCTTAAAACCTTTAATTAAGATGCATTCAGACAGAGACTGAGCGAGAGAAAGACTGCTTAAAACCTTTAATTAAAATGCATTCAGACAGAGACTGAGCGAGAGAAAGACTGCTTAAAACCTTTAATTAAAATGCATTCAGACAGAGACTGAGCGAGAGAAAGACTGCTTAAAACCTTTAATTAAAATGCATTCAGACAGAGACTGAGCGAGAGAAAGACTGCTTAAAACCTTTAATTAAAATGCATTCAGACAGAGACTGAGCGAGAGAAAGACTGCTTAAAACCTTTAATTAAAATGCATTCAGACAGAGACTGAGCGAGAGAAAGACTGCTTAAAACCTTTAATTAAAATGCATTCAGACAGAGACTGAGCGAGAGAAAGACTGCTTAAAACCTTTAATTAAAATGCATTCAGACAGAGACTGAGCGAGAGAAAGACTGCTTAAAACCTTTAATTAAAATGCATTCAGACAGAGACTGAGCGAGAGAAAGACTGCTTAAAACCTTTAATTAAAATGCATTCAGACAGAGACTGAGCGAGAGAAAGACTGCTTAAAACCTTTAATTAAAATGCATTCAGACAGAGACTGAGCGAGAGAAAGACTGCTTAAAACCTTTAATTAAAATGCATTCAGACAGAGACTGAGCGAGAGAAAGACTGCTTAAAACCTTTAATTAAGATGCATTCTGTAATACACATCCAGACTTTTTTGCATAAACAGTAAACACATGGGGTTCGAGTAATTGTGCGAGAGGTGTATGTATAATTTGCATAAATTATGCAAGTTTTCTGTATATTCATGACCCCTGATAAACACAAATTATTGCACATGTACTGCCCATGGAAACAGCAATGTGAATTGTTTTGCCCTGCCTGGGCCACCCTAACATTAACACAATAACAGCTTCAGAAGAACTTTAGGTTTTAAGACAAAAGAGAAATACCTCATGGTCCCCGCCCCTTCCCCATGCCTGGAGAGCAATGTGGAAGACTTCCTTGCAGGCCAGACCATGGCCCTTTGTACAGGCAATGTCACCCCACTGAATACCACTGGGGTACTTTTCCTGGCACTCCTCCCGCATCTGTTGTCCTGCTCCTTTCAAGATGGATGATGACACGGCTCCTTTGTCCAGATCCAACATCGGTGAAGTTGAATTTACAATCACATCAACCTGGAACGTGACCATCCATGTTCTATCAAACATACTGGGGATGCACAATAAAAAATATAAAAAATATTAATTGTAATACGCAAACCTCTAACATAAAAATAGAGCTCAATGCACTGTACAGAATTCACAATCTTATATCAACTACACTCATGTTGAGACATCACATGCAAAAAAACAACAATGACTACAAGCAATTCAAATCACAAGAATCTATACAGCAAGACCTACATCACACACACACACACACACACACACACACACACACACACACACACACACACACACACACACACACCTACCTACACCATATGTGGAAATCATACCATGATAGCCTTGGCTGAACTTGATCACTTACAAAGAGGGACTGCGTGTCCCACAGGAAAGGGGAGAAAATTCCAGATCTTAGCTGTGCAGTAAGAATGTTTTCGATTTCACATTCATTTTTAATTTGGTATCCAAAAGAAGAGGGTGTCTGAAGCAGAACAAAGCTTGTATGGCAAACAAACAGCTAAACGAATTCAGACAGAAACACAGATACACTCATCCATTCTAAATTCACAAGCATGAATATTGCGATATAATCTTAAGTAACCTTTGATGCTCTTCCATATTTACTCATAATATACTGATGTGTGCATTTCCGAGAAGGTGCACATAACTGGGCGGTTTTTGTCATGTCATCAAAAATAGTTCCCAACAGCCTGATCGCTCTAGTTCTCTTCATCTTGCACAAAGTGTCCACACCCTCAGTAAGTACCTTGGTTTTTAACACCCAGTCAACCACGACAGTTGTATCAGAGCAAACTGCGCCATCATTTCATCCCTCATCAAAACAAACTTTTTGTACTTCTAGGCGCTGGCTAGTTAGTTTTCCTCAAATGAACCATTCAAACTATTGGGTATTGACACCTTTTGTTGACATTACCATGACTATTTATTCTTACACTGCTTGTCTGTCATAGTTATGCATTTTGAACTCAACTTGACCAATGCTATTGAATCTTTTAAGTCAAAACTGAAAACCCATCTCTTCTCTTTTGCATCCTGATCAGTTGTTTTCTTCCTTCTCATTCTACCAACCCATCACCAGTAATGCATGTATCTGTAGTGTGTGTGTGTGTGTGTGTGCGCGAGCGTGTGTGCATGCATGCATGCGTGCATACGTGAGTGTGTGTGTGTGTGTGTGTGTGTGCATGCAAGCATGTGCATTCATGTGTGGTGGTCATGTGTGTGGTGTGTGTGTGTGTGTGTGTGTGTGTGTGTGTGTGTGTGTGTGTGTGTGTGTGTGTGTGTGTGCGTGCATGCATGTGTATGTGTGCACGCACGCATGTGTGTGCGTGCATGCATGCGTGTGTGTGTGTGATGAAATGAGCATATTGTTATGTCTTTGCAAGCACTCCGGGCTCTTACGAGATGGGGCACCAGAAATAATCTATTATTATTATCATTACTATTATCTGGCACTCTACCCGCTGCACCTACTTAGATGAAACTTGATGTGATGATTCCTTGGGAATTGAGTGTAGAATTAGGCTATGCTATCAGTAGCATCTCTTTCTCTAATTCACACAACATTACTCAAGATCACTGAGGTGTATGGATGAAGCTCACTGTCAGTGTTAAATCAAGCGCTGGTGTACTCTGCAATGCTTTTGGGGGGTTGCTTATCCTAGGATATCTTGCTGGTCAGAAAGTGGTCATAATACCATAAAGAACAAGTGACTGTAACAAGTGCCTGACAGAGAGAGGAAGAGAGTTCCAGATAATAGATCCAATGTATTGAAAGGATCTCTCCCCCAGGGTCCTCCAGCCCATCCTAGGAACACAGAATATCTGAATATCAGAGGCCAAGCGAAGAGAGAGTAGAGATGAAGCAACTCAGAGAGGCAGAGAGGAGCTGTACCAGAGACAATGTGGAAGTAGATGAGAGCTATTTTGTATTGAATCCGGTTGCTGATTGGTAGCCAGTGGAAATTTTAAAGGAGTGCTGTCGGCATATTTAAGAGCTTTGCAAATCATTGCGCTGACACAGACAAACCCACACACAAAGACTCTTCTTTATTGATAAGATGACCAAGACTGAAAAACAGGTGAAAAAAAAGAAAAGAAAAAAGATGTCTGAGCATTCATTTGTGCAGTGCTGATGTTCTTAACATTTTATCAAGATGGAGCTGAGCCAAAGCAAAGATGCTAGTTAGCATATAAATGTAAAAAGTAGAACATGTGCAAATATTTGTTTGTTCTATCAATATTGATACAAAGTCCTTTTCTGCTTCCACTTTGAGCTCCCCAGGGCACAGCCATGTTGGGTTACTCTTTACCACTGAAGAGCAGCAAAGGGCTAGCTTGTAATGTACTGGATACATTTGACACACACTCCCACCCAGTTCATGGTGTCACTGATATAGACTGCTGCCACAAAATAGCAGCACTGACGTGTTTTCATAATTAATCTCAAAAGTAGATTTTAAACAAGTGAAAAACAACTTTTAAATTTGTTTCTATTTTTCCACTCCATTCCTATCAGTAGTGTTCATTTTGGTTCTCTTCTAATACACAAGTCTTTCATCAATCAACTAACCTTCTGTTCAGCGATCAGCCCTTCTGCCACAATTCCCAAGGCACTCTTCGACATTGACACAAGACCAGCGCCATGTGTGGGCATCACTGTCATTGCAAATAGTCAACACACACACGCACGCATGCATGCACGCATGCACACACACACACACACACATGCACACACACACACGCGTGAGCGCTCTCTTTTACCAGAAACAATAAATAAACAAACGCGGAGCTGCCGGGAAGGAGTGTAAAGATGAAGAAGTTCTGAAAGGTAGATGGGAGCCTGATGAGAAATGATCTTAAAGCAAAGCAAAGACAATTTGTATTCAATCATCTGCTCAGTAGGTAGCCAGTGAAGAGAATGAAGCATAGGAGTGATGTGGGCAGATCTGGTTGTTCTGAAAATGAGTCTTGCAGCATTGTTCTGTATTTTTTGGATTTTAGAAAGAAGATACTTAAGACAACCCACTAAATGTTCCTTGCATTTGTTTTTGCTTTGTCTTCTGTTTGTCATTTCAGAAGGCTGCATTGGTGCATTGTATATGACATAATCCTTTTAGACACCTTTCGGAAAGGCTTGTGGGCAGCAGGGCTACCAATAAAAATCAGTAGATTTGGAACATTTGTGACCACGCAATCTTTAAAACAATTAATGATGAACTGTGTGTAAAAATCACAGAGTAAATTTTTGTATTGCATTCTGTGCTTGTTCTAAATATGCTTTTGGGTACCTTATTCCATGGCCTTAAAACTTGATTTCTGTCAATAAAATTCAAGCTTTCAATGAATTTGCACTGCATGTACTTTCAAGGAATACTGTTTGTGAATATTTGACATTACTTATATATATTTTTGTCATACTCAGAGCTTGCTACCTCCTTGTTTTCTGCTACAAGCCACACTTTTGGTGCGTGTTAATTACCCCAACAGATCCACAACTTGACCATTTAGCACTGAGAAATGCAACACGTTAATAGATTGGAGATTGGAAAACTTTGTTTGTTCAGGGTGTATTTCCAAAGTATGAAGCCTTCTAAAAATAATTCTTTTTTATACAAAGGATTAATAGTAACCACTTGAATGTCAGAAGAATATTGATCTGTACAAAACTGATAACAAAACTTAAGGATTTATCCAGTTGAAAAGAATGATCTTTTCACTGCAACCCTAACCAAAACACCCTTGATTCTCCATACATGAAACAAATGACACAAACTGGGGACACAAACACATTCCTCAACTAGCACTCACTACCGAATCAACACACAAGGGAGTTAATTAGAGCCCTAATCAACTCTCTTGTGTGTTGATTCTGTATGAGCGCTCTATGCCTTGTTCTCTTTCAGATTTTAACACTCACTACTGATACAAAAGCCAGCAATGTTTTAAACTGGCAGCTTATCTGAACAGTTATGATCATTTGTTTACTTGGTGCTGGCCAGGATGGTAGCCAGTTGTGGAAAATGGAATGTCTTTTTCTGCCACCATACCACCACTGACCATACTGTTACTGACAGCTTCTCCACTCAGTGACTCACACTGAAAATCTGGGGACAACCCCCCCCCCTCCCCCGCCTTCAAACCCCTCCAAAAGTTTCACTTCTTTTGGGCTTTTGTGTCACAATGGGTGAAGAGGTGAAAGTCACCAAGACTGGTATGAGTATGCACAATTTGGAAAAGAAGCTCACTTGAAAGAAACCTCAGCTGTAAGAAAGTGACCGCCTGGGCCCCAGCTAAAGTTTGTCTGTTTCACAACAACAACAACAAATTTCATTTATTTTATAACTCATATAAATAGGCTGTTTGCCATGGTGCTACTTTAAAAAAACGTTTGGTGATACTTCCCCTGATTTCAGGCAAGACGTTCATGCCCAACACAGCAGACAGTATTGTGACATGCACTGTTGTTTGGGAAACTAGATTGTGACAGCCTTAAGCGATATCTTTGAAAACAAGGAATTAGTACAACATGAGTGAGGAAGCAAATGTTTAGTTAGGTTATCTACCTATGTGAACGATATTTCAACTGAACTCAAGGCAGTCAGGCAGGCATATAGCTGAAGAAGCCAAAGACAAAAAAAGAAGGAAATGATGGTGGAAAAGAAAGGGCAGCCAACATGAAGACTTGTGCCCTTTTACTTAATAATAGTGCCAATGGGCCAGTTGTGGTGAATCATAGATAAGAAAGGAAAAGATGGAAAAGAAAGAAAGAAGCCACAATTACATCACACATGGATAGGCCTACATGGATGTAGCCAGACCCCTGCCCGGGGAAAGGGGAAAACCCTGCACACTGATCACAACAACGGTAGCCCCCTGATGAGATTCAACCACTGATTTCTCACCGAGGTATCACAAAAAGAACCAAACAGTTCATCTTAGGTTTGAGATCAAACTGAAGTTAACCGTGAAGACATGTTGCCTGGTTATAAAGGAAACAGTCAACCCTTTGATACAGTAATCTGATTTATTAATCATATAATAGCAACATTATGATATATGTGTGCATATATTGAAATAGAATACCCATTAGAATTATGCATAAATTGAATGGACTTAATTTCAGGAGGTTAAAATAAAAACAGAAATCTGATGAGTGTCATAGACAACAATGTATCAGCAAAACAGTGCACTTATGCACTATTATTTTATATACATGTCAAGAGACATAAAGTTTCACTCTTAATACTGTTGCTTGTTCGTAACAAAACACACAGGCATGCATTCATGCAACACGCATGCGTGCACACACTCACACACACACACACACACACACACACACACACACACACACACACACACATACACACCTCATGTGCTTGTGAACACACATGCTCTCAATGTCTCATGCATACGCCATTTTCAAGAATTGTCCATTAATCAAGGTGTAAATGTTCAAGAATTTATTTGGTCAATACAAAAGATTTTTTTTAGTGTAAACGTATTTTATATTTTTGTATGTGTTTTTAAAGCATAGATATATACTATAGGCTGCTAAGTCAGTTACCTGTGGGCATCCAGAAAAAACGGCCCCTTGACTCATTGTTGCATACGCCCTATGTACAACACTAGCTGACCATCCTGACACTTAGTCGATAGTACAATACTACGCATCTCCGCCCGAGGCATGAAGCCAAGGTCAAGGTCACAGCTCCATGGCAAATGGCCTATTGTAAGAAATCTTGCTTATTGTCAATCACTTTCATGGTCCCAGGCAACCAGGCTCTCTTTGGTCTTGTCAACCACACAGGGCACCTCACTCTGTCATATGCAAAATACACATTTTAAACTGAAACGCTTTCTAAGGTTAAATCTACAACAGCAATCCATATGTACACAAATGTAGCTTGAATTCTGAACACTGATGACCCATGATTACAATTTGATTAAAAATATTGTTTTAGCACTTTCATCAGTCTCATGAGTCATGTATGCATATTCAAGCATTAGTAATACTCTTGATTTGACAACTGCTATAAGCCTTTTGTACCAATTTATGTGTCATTTTTAATGACTTGATGCAACTTAATGTTAATGAGCACCCAAAATACATAACACAAATACAACAACAAAGACCTGAGTCACCTAGGGTAAATGTCACCTGGCATTAGGTCTGATGATGTATCTCTGGTGGAGTTTATGTACTTTGTATTTACATGCATGTTAGGTGAGAGTTACTGTAGGTGACTCAGGTCTTTGTTGTTGTACTTGTGTTACATATTTTGAGCGCTAATTACCTCCCTTGTGTGTTGATTCTGCACGAGCACTCTGGGCCTCATTCTGTTTTAGATTTGCAACTTAATATTGTTAAAATTCCATGTAAAGTGTCCCTAACAACATATGGTAAGCATGTCAAAAGCTAGTAATAAAAAAAAAAGATGCAAGTTTAAGCTACTGAATGGATGACACTGTTTGTGGTGTACCTTGGCGGTCAGTTGTCAACTGGTTTGTCACCCTTTGTGCTGCACTCTGGGTAGTGTCTTGCTTTAGTCCGCGGACTTCAGATGCGTGGAACTGCGTCTCTCCCATCAAAGAAGACTTCACTGACTGGAATGGCTTTAGACCACTCACTGGACTCTGGACCGCTTTGAAAGCCTGTTGAGTGTCTTGCTTTAGTCTGCCCACTTCAGATGAGCGGAGCTGCGTCTCTCCGATAAGAGAAGACCCCCCTATTCTTTATACCTATCTCTGCATTTGCCCTCATATCTTTCAGTACCATTTTTTTTAAAAATCATGTTCTATTTAGAGACCTACACAAAATAATAAAAAGATCAGTATACAAAAATCTTTTTGATGTTGAAAAAGAAAATAGCAGTAGTAGTAACTGAATTTTAATGTCCTGTCAACCACACAGGGTCTCCTCAGGACAGTCAAACTCAGGTCATAAGCAAATACACATTTCTAAACTCCTCACATATAATTATATCAACCCCTCTGTCAAGTCAATCTACAAAACCAATCACTTCGCAAACACAAAACATACATATATAAGCATCAGACACAAATTTTTTAAGAGTTAGTCCCTTCAATATAACCCCTGTTAAAAGAGCACATAAGGCTAGGACATGCTGGTATCTTCAACCATTCCGTCTAATTTATTGATACCAGGTTAAAGAAAAATATAAAAAAGGAATTGGCATACACAATATAAAATTTAAAAATGTTGTATAAATGCATAATGGCAAATACCAGTGCCATATAGCAGCAAGATGCACCTACCAACTATCATCTCCTAGCTGCTCAACAAGAGCCTTACAAAAAGCCTCACACTTAACGAAACATATTTGTGAGTTTTCTGGAATAAAAAGGTCAGGAGAATGGACCATTAGCAGAAAAATGACAAGACAGAAAGAGCAAGAGGACTAGGCAGAAAAAAGCAAGAGAGGAGATAGGAAAGGGGAATCAAAGGACAGCCCTGAGATTCCAGACAGGAAGAGACATCAGACATCCCCGGCCTCCCTTTGGAGGGTGAAAAAGAAGAAGCTAATAAGCAAGCAATAAATAAACCAGAAAAACTGTCCGATCTGAAACCATTGAAATCAAGAATTATTTAAACAGCAAAACACTTTTCAACTCTAGGGTTCTAACAGAAGTTAACCATTTCCCCCGTTTCATTGTTGTCAATAAGCATTGTGTCACTGACAAGAAAACTGGATATCTTGAGCTTGTAATCATTTGAAAGTAGATCTGATCTGGTTACATATTCACCTAGGTCTATAAACAGAATGTGATCTACTTTCATATCATTACAAAGTCAAGATGTCCAACTCATGTGTGAACCCCACCGGTTTGGTATCAGCCACACTCTGGTTACTAATAAAAACATTTTTCACAGGCACTAATTTTACCTCAAGAAAGCAAATGGTTTAGTTGCTTCCCAAGTGCTGATTTTGGTCGTCAAATCCAGTATGAACTTACCTTCATGACATGCTTGTCAGTCATGAAGATGACAATTTTGATTTCCTTCAGAGAGGTAGATGGGTTGGTCTGATGGAACTGGTCCACTGCACCCAACATTGTCTGTGCGACTACATCAGGGGGGTAGCCCATGTTTCCAGTGCCAAGCACAGGGAAGGCGATTGAGGTGTATCCACGCTGACTGGCTAATTCCAGACAGTCAATCACATACTTGTGCAGCACCTGCCAAAGAATGAGAAGCAAAGAACGCCATCACAGAAAAGGTGGTTAAAACATAAAAGCACTAGAAGGGAAGAATACTGGTTGATTGCCCCTTGGCATGCAATGCCCAGTAAATCATGAAGGTCGCTTGCATTCTTTACAAACACAATTGTCTTGCCTTCTCTAGAAGTTATACAATACACTACAACGTTATTGCTAAGTGTCAATACAATTGCACTAGGAATGTTTTGTGGTGCCTAGTACACTCATCACACTTTCATGCCAGTCACAGAACATCATTACAACAACAGCACAGCCCAACTAGGGCTCTTTGCTCTTCAGAAGATACCTTCATACTGACTGTCCCAAAGTTCAACTGCAAAACTAAAGGTGATTGCTCATTCTGCTACTTTGTTAAGGAACTCTCTCCCATAAGACACCAGATTGATATGCAAAAACCCTAGACACTTTCAAATCTGAACTTAGGTTCTACATTTTTGCCGTCCATGTCGCTGATTAATGGTCCTAATAATCCTACCATTTTCTGGGAATCATCTTCCTGCAGTTGCTGGTGTGTGTGTGTGTGTGTGTGTGTGTGTGTGTGTGTGTGTGTGTGTGTGTGTGTGTGTGTGTGTGTGTGTTTCAGTAATTCTCCACCAGTTTCAGACAGGTGTGCAATGACTGTGTGTGTGTGTGTGTGTGTGTGTGTGTGTGTGTGTGTGTGTGTGTGTGTATGTGTGTGCGTGCATGCGTGCATGCATGCGTGTGTGCGTGCATGCGTGTGTGCATGTTTGCATGCACATGTTTGGGCACGCGCATGCTTGTGCACATGAGTGCCAGCAAACCTGAAGTATGTGTGTGTGAGTATTGTATTATTATAAATACGTAATTGCATGTTATTTTAAAGGCAAGCATAACTGTGTTTTTGTCTTAGTTTTATATTGTTGTATTAAAGTATTGCATTATCATTATATTAAAGTATTGTATTATGTGAGGTGTTTAGAACATTATATGGATTTGCGCCATACAGTTAGTTAGTTAATAATTGGATTTTAATGTCCTGTCAACCACACTGGGTCACCTCAGGACAGTCAAACTCGGGTCATAAGCAAATGCACATTTCAAAACTCGTCTCATATATATATAAACCTTTTTGTCAAGTCAATCCACAAAACCAATCACTTTGCAAACATAAAACAAAACATGCATATGTATACACAAACATCAAACACAAATTTTCAAAGAGTCAGTCCCTTCAGTATTACCCCTCTAATTTATTGATGCCAGATTAAAGAAAAATATAAAAAAGGAATGGACAGAAACAATTTTAAAAAATGTTTTTTTTATATATCAATGCATAATGGCAACTACCAGTACCACTGAAAAAGTCAGAGAATGGACCTAGAGAAAATGACAAGAGAAAGAGCAAGAGGACTAACAGAAATGACAAGACAGAAGAGCAAGAGGACTAGACAGAAAATGAAAGACGAAGAGAAAGGACTAGACAGAAATGACAAGACAGAAAGAGCAAGAGGACTAACAGAAAGACAAGACAGAAGAGCAAGGACTGAAGAAAAATGACAACAGAAGAGCAAGAGGACAGACAGAAAAATGAAAACAGAAAATGCATAGAACTACAGAAAATGCAAACAGAAAGAGCAAGAGGACCTTAGCAGAAAAATGACAAGACAGAAAGAGCAAGAGGACTAGGCAGAAAAAGACAAGGACAGAAGAGCAAGAGAGATAAAGAAAATGATCAAGACAGAAGAGCAAGAGACTACCACAGAAAAAAAAGTCAGGAGAAGGGACCATAGCAGAAAAATGACAAGACAGAAAGAGCAAGAGGACTGGGCAGAAAAAACAAGAGAGGAGATAGGAGAGGGGAATCAAATGACAGCCCTGAGATTCCAGACAGGGGAGGTCATCAGACATCCCCGGCTTCCCTTTGGGGGTGCCATACAGATACCATTTTGATTTGCTTTGCTTCATATCACGGGTAAAACACAAGTGACGATACAAAGCACAAGACAAGGGGACATGGATAGATCAGTGGTAGAGCACTGGACTCATGATGGAAAAGTGAAGGGTACAGTTCCCTGCAGCAGCAGTGGGAGAATTTTCTTCTCCAGGGTCAACTTTCTGTGCGGACTCTATTGCAGAATCAGTTCCACCCCATGATCCCAGTTATTCTGGCAGGTTACAGCTAAACATGTGTGTGGCTCTGAATAAAACTGAAAACTGGCACATGGTTGTGTGGTGCATACAGAACATGCACCGAGGTGGCAGCAGTTTTACATGGCACCAGCCACGTAATAACCAAACAGTTCTGTAAGTGCCCATTTCAGTGGCTATTCAAAAATGTGCTGCATGAAGCTACAGTCACTCATTCAGAGTCACATACGACTAAAGTACAGTGCATCTTTAGACAGTATCTTTCTTTTGAAGCCACAAAAACTGGTTTCCTCTTTGTTCTCGCTAGGCTTGATTATTGTAATGCTCTCCTTGCTGGCTCTCCTCAGGTTCTCCTCGATAAAATTCAAGGAGTGATCAACTGCTCAGCTTGCCTCATCTGCAAAGCTCCTAAATCTGCCCACATCACTCCTTCACTCTACGATCTCCACTGGCTACCAATCAGCAACTAGATTCAATACAAAATAGCTCTCATCTGCTTCCACATTGTCTCTGGCACAGCTCCTCCATACCTCTCTGAGTTGCTTCATCTCTACTCTCCTTCTTGCTCTCTTCACTCAGCCTCAGATACACTGATATTCTGTGTTCCTAGGAAGGGCAGGAGGACCCTGAGGGAGAGATCCTTTCAATACATCGGACATGTGATTTGGAACTCTCTTCCTCTCTCTGTCAGGCATTCATCTTCACTCTCATCTTTTAAGTCAAAACTGAAAACCCACCTCTTCTCTTCTGTATTCTGATCTGTCATTTTCCTTCTCATTCCACCAACCCATCACCAGTAATGCATGTGTTTGTAGAGTGTGTGTGTGTGTGTGTGTGTGTGTGTGTGTGTGTGTGTGTGTGTGTGTGTGTGTGTGTGTGTGTGTGTGTGTGTGTGTGTGTGTGTGTGTGTGTGTGTGTGTGTGTGTGTGTGTGTGTGTGTGTGTGTGTGTGTGTGTGTGTGTGTATTGATACCAGGTTAAAGAAAAATATAAAAAAGGAATTGACAGACGCAATAAAAATTAAAAAATGTTATATAAATGCATAATGGCAAATACCAGTGCCATATGGCAGCAAGCTGCACATACCACCGACCAACTATCATCTCCTAGCTGCTCAACAAGAGCCATACAAAAAAAGCCTAACCCTTAAAAAAACATATTTTAGAGTTTTTTGGAAAAACGTCAGGAGAATGGACCATTAGCAGAAAAATGACAAAACAGAAAGAGCAAGAGGACTGGGCAGAAAAAACAAGAGAGGAGATAGGAGAGGGGAATCAAATGACAGCCCTGAGATTCCAGACAGGAGGGGGACATCAGACATCCCCGGCCTCCCTTCAGGGGTGAAGCTGAATGAAAGGAAACATAAAAATTTGAAAGACAAAATTGCTGATAATAAACAGAGCACACTAAACTTTGTTCTGACAGCACGCCAAGCTGTAAACAAACAAAAACAAAAAAACAAAACAAAACTTTGACAGTTCTGGGTTGTCAGTAGAGGGTACCTTAATTCCTGAATCCACAGGTAGGTACCCCACTGCAGAAAGAAGGAAGTGGAAGGCTTGAGGGCTCACAAAAAAGGGAAAGAGGGAAAGAAAGAAAGCATTCTTCAATTCATCAGAAACATGCTTCCCCATAGCATTTTGTTACAGCATTTTGTTTATTACTTGTATTGACTATGTACAATGATTCCAGTTGTCAGTTGTGGTTCATTGTTGGCCTGTTTCTCAGTGTGCAAGTTAGTTTGTTTCAACGATGTACGATTCCTTGTTTTTGTTTTCTTCTTATAGGCCATGAGCTCCAGTTGGACAACTAGCACACAAAAGAATATATTATTGTTCACAATTAGGTTGAACTTCTTCTCCTTCTTCATTGTACTGTGGGAATCCCAGTAGTTTGGGCAACATTCTGCAATCAAATCTAAAGAAATCTAAGTCGTGACTGCTGACACCACCACACCAACACCAGCCAAAGTTGGACAACATGAACTCCCCACCACAGAAACTTTCACATACATGGGAACATCATCAGCCAGGATGGGGGTGCTACCAGGGACATTTGGAACTGACTGAACAAGGCCAGAAACTCCTTTATTCATTTAAAGGCAGTATGTATACAGATGTCGGTACAAAGACCAAGCTCAAAAATACTAGAGCTGTGTGCTGTCCTCCCTTCTCTATGGATCAGAATGCTGGCGCATGGCACAGTCCAAGATGTCCTGGAGGAAGACATGCACACCTTCGTCACAGGAAGGCGCTGGAGGTGATTGGCCTGGTGCTCCAGAAGGAAGGCGAATCCATCAAAAGAATGGCGGTCCAATGGACACCTGAAGCAATCTTTTTAACCATTTGTGTTTCAACCTTAATTAAATTTTGCTGCACAGATTCACTTGTCAGACACTCACTGTGTACAGATCTGTACTATTATTGTACAGACTTCACACTGTTGGTTCCTGCGCCTTTTCTATCTTCAGCCCCTATATATGGAATGACCTCCCTTTCCTCTCCAAAAGAAACCATATCTGGACTCATTCATATCTAACCTTAAGACATTTCTTTTTCCAAAAAAATAGACCTGCCATGTTTTCCACTCTGTGCTGCTATCTTCTGCCGCCGCAAGTCCTGGTTTGTTATCTGTTGTTGTAAACTGTGTATAGTGGATATACACATGTGCGCCTGTTCCTGGATGTGCATAATGTTTAGTTCAGTTTTGACTGTCGTTTTGAGGAATAATAAGCAGTACTGTTTTTCCGTTTGCACCATAGAGTACCACAGTTGTCTTTGCAAAACTGCTCTGTATACTTAATACATTGCCTGACATGCTTGCACCATAGTACTTATTAAGTATTACAGTCAGTACCATAATGACCATAGTATGTACCATTGTGTACAATAGAAGTAAAATAAACTTACTATATTGTATTATAGGACATTTTCTTTCACACATGTAACTGTCTCAAGTAAAAAGACCGTTTCAGCCCTGTAAAATAAGGTGGCAAATTAAACCCATGGTCAGGCAAAAAAACTAATCCCAAAATCAATTCCCATTTGCCTACTCACAAAAATCCACTATTTCTTTGCAGCAGATGTCTTTACACGTGTACCTACATGTTTGCTGCCGGCATGTTTCCATTGTGTTAATGTGATGTGGAAGACCTCTTTGCAAGGCAAGCCATAGCCACTGGTTGTTGCAATATCCCCAGTGCTGATACCGCTGGGGTATTTGGCTGTGCATTCCTCCTGTATCTGTGCTCCTGCTGCCTTCAACAAGGAACTTGACACTGCACCGTTGCTCAGATTCAAAGTACTTGAAGATGAGTTCACAATGACATCGGCCTGATCACAAAGCAAAACAAAAACAATCTTAGTCCTGCTGTTCTCTGTCTCTGCCCGTCTCTGTCTCTCTCTCTCTAATTCAGATTACATTTGTCTTATTTTTTGCTTCATTTTAGTTCTATTTGTAGGCTGCAAAATTTAAGTAGTAATTCTTATATTGCTATTGGGCAGTTCAGGCATGGTTCTTAACTCCCTTGACTTTTGCCCGGCATTGCTTAAGTCCCTTGGCTGCTTTTGCTTCCAGTGCATACTTTCTTCACAATGGAAGGCGGTGACAGTGAATTTGCGAATTTTACACTGCCAACTTTAAAGACCCGTAGTGGAGGCCCAGAGTCAGAATGTCTGGCAACAAGCAATAACTTGTTGCTCGTGCTATAAGATGCCCCAAAATGCATTTTTTCTATAAACTTGCGATTTTCTGGTCAGCCAAAAAGCGACGTTTTTTCCCCACCCTCCATCCCCTTTCCCCAGGAATTTTTGCAACTGCAACAGTGCTGGCATTTGTACCGCTTCGCAACTCTAGGTTCAACTTCCATTGTTATGCACAGCGTGAAGCAACGCCTTCTCAGAAATTGGCCTGGAAGTGACACTGCCACCTCTCACAACTTCTTGTATGAAAGATCACAAAGGGCATTCACTCGTGCAAACCAGCTTCACTGAACCGCCTAATATCAAGTCTCGCTGTCTTTATCATCAGGGACAGATTCGTGAAAATGCCGGCTGAGTAATAAAATGTTGTACTGTAACTACAGCCATGGACTCCACAGCTTGCCCCCACTATTCCTTGTTAATCCAGATATGCTCTCTGCAGACCTTCTGCCATTTTCACCCCAAAAATCATGCACATAATTACTAATAATTTTAGTAACAGTTATGGTCCCCTCCTGTTAACTGGTAAAAAAGCTGCCAAGAAAGTTGTGACTACTACTCTGAATTTTTGCAGCTCTATGACATTGTTGTGATGTTGAAATGTGGCCAAAGTCACAGAAAGTGGCATGAACGGGTACTGCTCAGTAACTAGCCCTTGCTGAACATCATGCTGTTTGACATCTGATGTACCTGATCCAAACACATAAAAGTAAGGGTAAAATAAAAAGAATGTTTATTTATTATGTGTTTGGAACTTGTTTTAAAATGCTAGCAGTAGCAGTCATTCTTGTTTCAGATATTTGATGTACCTGTCCAAGAAAAACTGTAAGGTTTTTACCAGTGCTGGCCGACTGGCCAGACAGCCTGACATCAATTGTTGCACACAACCATTTTCATCCCAATCATATATCCATAAAATTACTGTCGTACAAAACCTTTATGGCATTTCACATAGTTTATAATTTTGGAATGACCAATCAAACAAAATGATTTGCATTTGACAGCAATTACGTCTTTAGTACTCACTTTTTCCAAAGCTATTGCTCCTTCAACAATTCTTGCTGTCTTTGTTGTAGCTGTCCGCTCCATGGTAGGAGAAGCTGCCATGGTAATTTCTGCCACAAATATAGATATTTTAAACACCTGATCGTTGTTGTTGCCACTTGGAGTTGCATTTCAGTTCAACCACTACCTAACCTTTGTGGTAACATGGACACTGCACTCAGATTGAGTGGCAGTTGGATCAAATCTGGGGGTAGAAAGGTGACTCCTCCTCCTCCCCCTAGTCTGAGCACGGTGGGACAATTGTTTAATACTTCAGATGAGACAAAACTGATTGACTGAATCTTAATACTTAAGTATAACAAATGGACTGTGACACTTTATAATTAAAAAGGATTGGGGAAAAATGAACTGCCATGAAATGGAAAAGAAGAAATGAGATTTCCTGTGTATATATATATGAAATGTGTAAAATTATCATTCTAACATACTCAAGGCTTTGAAATCAAACAATCTTTTGCAGCTCTAGTTTCTCAGCATAGAGGCTCTTGATTTCCGAGTTCACCGTATGGGGGTAGGGGTTGGGGGGTTGTGGGGGTGCGGGGGGAGGTGAGACACAAAAAATGAAGTTCAGTACTCTACAGGTGTAAGCATGCACAAGCAAGCCAGGTGACTTATTTAGTTCCACAGGCACAAAAGTGAGTTAGTCATACCTAAGCAGGTAAAAGGTGGATACTGTTTGGAAAACATGATGTTGAATGAGTTCATATGGCAGAAATTAGTGTGGTGGAATTAACGTGTAATCAAACTCTGTGTGATAGATGCGATTTGCCAATCAGGCACAGACAAGACATGCTTTTCAACTTCACTTTCAATACTCCAACAACTGGGTTGTCGATGACCAAATTACATGGCTTGATCAAACATTTTGCACCAGAAAAAAAGGGGGGTCCGTTTCCTAAATAATGCAAAAGAATAGTAAGTGATTGCAACACTTTGTTCTAAAGCAATAGATTTTCTGAATCAATGACAAAATCTGGTCTACATAAATTAAGTCACAATGTTGGCTGTAGGAGCTCCATTAGTTTTGCACTGGCTGTGATAATCACAGCCCCTCTGCCCCCCTTTCTTTTTTTGTTTTTTTAATCAGAAACTCTTTCGGAAACCCTTCATCTCGTTTGCATAATGCTTATTGAAAATGTTACAATAACATAAAGTGGTTGCTATCGCTGTTTACTTGGCACACTAGTCAGCTATTAGCAGATGACAGTTCTGGCTGGGCATGTGCACTAAAAACCTGTAAAATGGCATCTTCCCTCTCAATACATCAGGCCTCTTGATTACTGCATGCACTTGTAAGGGTAAGCACCTGTGATGTTTGTTGTCTAACCAATGACACAGAAACCTGTCTTTGCCAAAGCAATAGCTGGTAGTGCAAATAAAACTCCAAAATGTCAGCTGGTAAATTTTTCAACACATGGGCTCACTTGTGTCAGACTATATGTCAGAGACTGGCAACACATTTATACTTCACATTTATATATAGATTTATTGGTGGTACATCACTGAACAGACCAGAATGTGTTTGATAACACTATAATATATATATAGAACAGACCAGAACAATTTTACCTTAGTGTGTCTAATGCAACTATGACATTAAAAATTGCAATCAGGTCAACAAAATTTATTTGAAAACGTAAAGTACAACGTCAGTTATTATCATGCCAAGTTTACAAGATCTTGCTTAAACAGACCATAACTGTGTATGTTTTCTCTTTCAAAGACATGCCAAACTCATGGAGTGAACTTTGACAACAATCACACAAAGTCAAAACCAACCAGTTACAAACTACTGATAAATACAATGCACACTCATGTTGAAGTGATATTATTGTCTTCTGAGATGAGAACACTCACTCATTGGCTATGCACATAAATAATAACAATAAATGCATTTCTAATGTGCCGAATTGCTCTATGACTATACATGTGTGAGGCTCAAAGCGCTATACATGAAACATTACAACGATACACAAGCTAATTTAATAATGTATTACATATCTCACTCTATCCCTCCCCCTCCCCTGCATCCACACACACGTACACACCCACACCCACATACACACAATCTCGCAACCCCTCACTTCTCCCTCTCTCTCTCCCAGTCTCTCTCCACTTCTCATCCCCCCAAAATCATCAGTCAGCCAGTGGAGACGTCTGCAGCAAAATCAAGATAAAATCAAGTACAGCATCCAGTGCCTGTGAAAGGGTTAGAGCAGCTCAGAGTAGGCAGAAGTAAAGAGAAGGGTTTTAAGTGAAGATTTGAACTGTGAGAGAGAACTGCAGTGTGGGATGTGAGCAGGAAGGTTGTGAAGACAGAAGGCATTGTGGAGTCTAATTATCACTGGTCACCAGCCAGGTTGACACCATCACTGCACTCAGGCAATAAATGTTTCACTTGGCGCAAGTAAGCCTTCATACAAGTCAAAAAAACACCCCCCAGTATTAATGTTTTCTATGCAGCACGGCAATCGCTTTAATACTGATCATATTACACTCACACCAACATATATGCCAATTAAAAAGTATACATTTCAATGTTCATGTCTCAAATTATCAGGGGGGAGGGGGGACAGAGAGACATAGCGAGAGACTCACCTGCTTCTTGGACTGGAGGTGCAGAGGCCGCCAGTCCAGGAAAGCATGAGTACAGTGCTTCATCGAAAAGCTGCCCAATTTTTGCATCAACGGCACAGAGATATATTTCCTTGACAGTGCACTCCAGATGAAGGTCAAGAAATGACCTGACGGCTGCGACAATCACACGGGTGGCTTTGGCTGGTGGGTAGTGAAAAATCCCACAGCTGATAGCGGGAATGGCAATGGAAACATAGCCTCTGTCATTGGCTAACGTGAGACATTGAAGGATTGTTTGACGAAGACAGTTCTCCTCGCCTTTGTTTCCATCTTGATACAGAGGTCCCACAGCATGAAGAATGGCTTTGCATGGCAGCCTGCCTGACCCTGAGATCAACACGTCACCATCAGACAACCAGCTACCTTTCTCTTTAAGAAGGTGGGTGCATTCATCCTGGATCTCTTGTCCACCTGTAATAAAAGAAAATATTTCCAGTTCTAGCATGAGTGGCCAAGTGTTTTTTTCCAGACATTCACCAGGTAAAGTTTGCAATTTGTCAACCTGCAATGACTTCACAGAATGGTGTGTCGAGTCATACCTTGACCTGAATGTGAACAAAACTAAAGAGATGATAGTTGATTTCAGGAGACTGGGGCACACTCAAAGGGTGATCACACGATGAAAAGGTGAAAATAGTCCATTTGTATAAATACATCAGCACACTCTTTGAGGACACCCTGAAATGAGATCTTAATACCAAGGCCGTCTCTAAAAAAGGACATCAGCGACTCCATCTGCTGTGGAAGCTCAGATTTTTTAAACTTTGATCCAGCTATTTTTAAGCTGTTTTATAAGTCTTTTATTGAGAGCATTTTTAACTTCTCTTTCACTTGCTGGTTTTATAATCTTTATACTAAGCAAAGAAACTCATTGCAGAGAATTGTGAATTTTAGTTCCAAAATAATCTGTGATCCAGTTGGAACTTTATCCTTATTCTGTGACCAACAGATCTGACACAAAGTGGAATCTGTTTTAAAGGACCCTAAGTATGTGCAGTATGGGGAGTTTGAATGCTTGCCCCACCAGATTTTGCCAACATAAAGTGACGTGTAAATGAACAGTGAATCAGATCTTGCTAGTGGTTTGGTCTATCGCACTTCACCCCAACAACAATCAGTGTTGATTAGGCATTAAATATTACACATCGACCAAATATGCATCAGAGACTTTAAAATGTCATTAGTTTTGCTGATAAAAAGCAGAAGATAAGGTGGAACACCTATCTCTTGTTTACATAACTCTCTGACAAGGTGGATCAAATTCTGTAAAAGGTTGACAAGATAGGAAGCCCTCTACAAAAATTGGTTATTGACAAGACAGATCCAAAAGATCTGACAAAATAACATGTCTGTTGTATCATAAGCAGAGAAAATGGTTACAACTTGTTCCCTTTTTAACAAAGGCATCTGATATAATTGTTTCAAATTTAAACAAGATGATCAAGTGTACTGTGTTTTTCCTGAAACCGCATTGGACCTCTGAGAGACCTGTAACTCTTCTGACTCAGGAGACCACATCAGGCAAGCATTGGCTATTCTTCCTGTAGTTTTACAGAAGCAGCCAGTAGATGTTTTAGGATAGTAGTTGCTAGGTCTGGAATCTTCATTTCAAGGGCTTGGTACAAGAATGATGACAGCCTCACATAAAATATATTTTTATAAATGATGGCAAAAATGGCAGCCTGTTATATGTTGTAGGATAATCGATTCTGCAGTATGTACCATATAAACAGGATAATTATTACCTAGACTCACTAATGTTCATGTGATAGTTATAACAGTCCTAATTATCATCATGTAACATGAAGATGATAAAACACCTTTCATGACAATGTCTTTCGCAAGACCTCCACCATGCTGCAATCTGTCATTGGCAGCATTGACAATGGCGTCCACGTCCATCTGTGTCATGTCTCCCTGGACTGTGGACACAGACGCCCCGTAGCGGTGCTGCACACTTGATGACGTCTTCACTGCAACCCTTGTGGGCACGGACTGCCTTGGCAGCTCTGCTGTGGCAACTCTGACAGATGGCACCACCTGCACACACATACCAGGCTTGAAATGAAGAGAATGAGGCAACTGCTATCCTATAACTTAGAATAGCTGTGAAATCTGAAAAGAACATTGCTGTGATTTTTTTTATTAATCAGTTTACAGCCATGAATAAACTCTTCTTTGATTCCATTCATATCACTGCATTTTGTTTTTTCATGTTCTTAGTAAATCCTCTTGTAGCTTCAGTGTGAAAATCACATGCAAGCGCAGGGAGTCTGCTCAAGAGCGGAGAATAGCGCCATACAAAAGCAATCAACGACAACAACGTATCGAGGCCTATATCAATATAAAACAGCTGGTCACCTACAGAGAAGAAGAGAAGAAAGGCTCAGCCAACTCATATTACCATTGATTTCTTTCTTCATTCATTACCTAACATCCATCCATGACTTTCAGGACTGTGTAATTCAAGATGAAGTACTGAGTAGTAAAATCACGGTGATGAGGTTCAAAAGGGAAAATGTCATTTTTTCATCCATATTAGTACTGACATTCATGCTGACATCTGTGGCATTTATAGTGTCCAAGAAAATTTCACCGTTAATGATTGTGCTACGCCTGGATGGTCCAGTGGCCCAGCATCGATCATTGTATAGACTCACATTTTCATGCAATCTCCTTCAGCTTACAGATCCTACAGATTTACTGCAAGAAATATATGCTAAAAAAATGTGTTTATTTTTTAATGAGGAAGCAAGCCAAATATTATGTAAAGACTTCAGTTTTCAAAGTAACTGCTGTTAATACTGATTAGAAACATGAATGACACGCAATCCAAATTGTACTACTGACACTAGAAGCAGAAAAAGAAAAGATAGCACTTATAAGATGCATTTTGACACTAGTTAAAAAATAACAACAATAATCATGACAGATTTGAAAAGCATCCACTATACATGAGGCCACACGCATACATGCATAAAATCATAGAAAGGCGCACACAAAACCTAGTGTTGTGCATGTCCAACATATGTCCATGCTTCCTCATGTGTGTATTGGAAGTGATGAGCAAAACACTGAATGAAGTGTTGAAGTATTTGTTTACAGAATTTGTAGGGGTTTCACTATTATAGTGAAAACTTTAAAAGTAAGAGAATTAACATAACTATGTCCAAGCACTGGCTCCACAGCCCCCATCTTGCACCAAAAGCTGGTTCAGAGCATTGAGAGCATCGTGGGAAGTCTTGTAAGAAACAGTTAGTGCTTCAGGGGATGTACAACACCTTTGTCATCCTATTGTTTTGTATTACTATTATGCAGTTCAGGCTCATGTTAGGTGGTTATAAATATTATTTTACATTATATTATATAAAAGTCCTTGTAGGGATTTATGTCAGAAGTGAGAGGTTGTTCTGCGCCCACACAGCAGCTGATCAGGCAGCCAACAGTGGCTGGAGCTAATAGCTGTAACTCATCAATATGCAAAGGTCAAAGACCCCTCCATAATGACAGACCAGTCGGCATCTTGCACAGACTAGCATGCCCATGCTCCTATCATCGCCGCTTTCAAGATTGCAATGGGAACAGCACTAAAATCGTTTTAGTCCCATCATTTTAATTCATACAGGTGGTGTTAGCTGATTTATGCTTGGACCTGATTCTTCTGACAATTTAACCGAAGGTGAAACATTTTCTTTTCAGTTCATTGTTCTATAGTACAGTTAGTTTTTCGCTACAAGTTCCAGACTGTTATGCAAATGAAAGCCATTATTTTACACTATATAAATAAAAACGTTATTCACTAACATCAAAGGTTCTATGTGTACATTCACTCACTAACGCAACAATGAAGTTTTCCCCTCTCTTCATATAAACTCTCCCACTCTTTCTCTCTATCTCTCTCTCTCCCTCATCTCCACAAGAAGTGATCAGTCAGATCAATGCTCTTATCAAATTGCTGCTGATCCGGACTCTGAGGATGATTTTGACGGTGAATGGTATGATGAGGATGGAGATTTGAATCTACACGGTGGTGATGCAGGCCATGTACATGACATTCAGTCAGTGTTATCACAAAGTGACGATGTTATGACCAGACCAAGTGGCATTCAACAACTGGATGCAAATGCTGACAGCGTAGAAGACACATTCTCAATGGAGTATATTTTGTCACGTATATAATGTAAAACAAATGCGCTAGAGGCCATTTGCTGCACCAACCCTAATCTGTCAGCTGTAGGGTAAAACCGGCTCAGCATCAGCAGGTTTGCCTGCCTGATATAGTGATAAGGCAGCAGCAGTCAAACAGTTAAGCAAAGGTTCAATGAAGTATTAAGCCAAAGGGAAAAAGGAAAAAAAGATATGTACCTGCATTTCAGGATCTTCCACATCAAAGGCAAAGACACAATGCTGCCCGGAGGCCACATCCTCCAAGTTATGCAGACAACGGTCTGTCTCCAAAAACATGATCCCAGCACTGTCAGATACAGTCAATGTCACACAGACAATACTTGCTCCAACTTTCTTCAGCTCTGACAGGGCCTCCTGCAGGCCCTGGCGTCTGCCCCTCACTTCAATTCTGTTGTTGGAGTCAATGAAGTTGATTTGCACTTTGTGAGAATGAAGATTCCTCTCAATCTTCCTTAGCTTGTCCTCCGTGAAGGAGTGGATGAATTTTTGTCTGCTTGGAGAGAAGAAAACCACTTCAGTGAAAATCGTATGCACATTCACAAATTCACTTATCTTTTCTACTGCAGGGTAAAAAAGGTTGTCAGTAGCAGTGATCAAGATTGTATTATTTGCACTGGGATGAACACACAGAGAGCCAGGCTTGTTCACTGCAAGTTTGTCCACCATTTGCTTCCATTCCATGGACTGTGGTAGCTCTGCCGACTCAGGATGAAGAGCAGTCTCACGCTCACAAACTGAACTGTCAATAATAGCAGCTGCTTTAGACAAAGTGTCTTCATCAAATGCATGCAGGACCACTCCTTGTTGGGGAACAGTTTCCCAGGTTATCAGTAGGCTCTCCTTTTGTAGTTTCTGTGATACATACTTTCTTGTTTCTTTGCATGACATTAGATCCGATCTCTGCTGTGACTCTATGGCCACAGTCTTGGTCTTGACATTTTCAAGATGTTTGTACATTTCAAGCTGAGCATGTTGCACATCAGTCATGCTTCCACAGAAAACTATTTCATCTTCCATGATCTCAACCATGAAGTTTTCATGCAGCTTAGTCATCTGAGCTGCAAAGCTGATGGTTGAAAGCAGCTTCACCATGAATGGTTTCAGTTTCTTCTTCTCTGTGATTTCTTGCTTCTTGCGTTCAATCTCATCTTCCACTGTTTTGGCAGTGGAATGAACTTTTTCATACAATTTTTCAGCATCCTCACTCATGCCGACTACAACAAATGCAGCCTTCTGTGGCAGTGGCAGCGCAATGGCTTCTTTCATGTTTGTTATGCCTGATGCCTTCACAGCCTTCTCAACCTCCTCCCAGATCTGCTGTAGGACCTTCCTTGTGCGAACCTCTATCAGTTCCAGGTAGCTCCTTGCCACCTGGCCCACATCCATGTGCCATGTCTTGGCCAGTATACGTGCCTGGGGAACTTCAGGTGTCAGACTGCAGTCAATGGTCAGCTTGCTGCTGTCCAAGTCCAACTTTGGTTCGGCATGATGGGTGGAAAGCTGCCGGCGGAGTTCTGCCAACCCTGCCTGTGACTGGCTGAGGAAGTCCAGCTTGTATTCATGGATGCTGTCAAGCACAACAGGCTCAGGCATGGTGAAGGCTTTAGGATCTGGACTACCGCCATGTTCTCCAAGACATTCCAAGTAGCACTTCACTTCTAGCTTTCTTTCATCTAGAATGTGGGTTCTGTTCATCACTCGATCAATTACTGTAAAAGAAGTAAGAAATAAGATCACTCACACTAATATTGCACAACAAAACCCTTCTCACCCTTTTTTGTCGTGTTAATTTTACCTTCTCTATATATACTGCTTGCTTGATTTGCTATCATTGATCTGATTCTGCATTAACGTACAACCTGGTTGTGAGACACCACACATTACACAAAGTTTCATTATAATTACAGATTAGTTCATACTATTAGTTAATGGATTTGATAAGGATTCAAGAGGTACTATGTGACTATTAAGACTGTATTTTAAAACATTAATTTTGAAACAGTATATTGTCCTATGCCTGCAACAATCAGCCCATTTTATGAATTAATGAGAAGTGCATTGTTACCGGCAGCTGCTGGGTCCTGAACTTGACATGATGGACACATTGTTACATAGAGCGTACAGGTTGACTGAATCACTGTTGTGCGGCAGACTTTCTAGCTCAAGGTCACTGGCAAAAGAGTACTGGCGAGCTGAGTGATGCTCTATTGTACCAGAGAAGAATGCGGCATAAAGGACAAACATCCCAGGACAGAGCCCTGAGGAACACCTCGGTCAGACTTTAAGTTGTTGATGGAGAAATGATGGAAACATTAATTTTTAATTTTTAATAGACAGGCAATTAGAACAACCATTGCAGCTAAGCAGTATTTTCCTCTTTTTTTCTTCTTCTCTTTTTCATTTTCATTTTTGCTTGTAAGTTGTTTTGTTTTTATCAGTTTCATCAAACTCTGTTGAAAGATCAAGGAATGTGATTCCAGAGATGTTTCCAGTAAAAAGAAAGGAAGAAGATTCATCAAACAATCAGTAACTTTAATTTTTCAAGGCAGAAAATAAACACTTGATCCAATGACAGTAATGAACGTAATCATAGGACATGGACATATTCTGAATTTCTTAGGTACTGTATTTGTTTATGTTAAACTGTTTCTGTGCATCATGTTACCTCTGTCAGTTGTTTCAGATCTTCCTTAAAAACTATTATCTTTTCACAAATTTTTCTTCAGTCCCACTGCCCTAAGATAAGCATGTGTGCGCACACATGGCGTGTGTGCGTGCTTGCGTATTTGTGTGCGTGTGTGCATGTGTGTGTTTTGATGTGCATGTGTCTGGATATCTGAACCTCTGTTGTATGTGTCAAAGATTTTGTAAGGGCTGAGGGCTATTACAAGTCGGGTGCACCAGTTAGTTCTTGCATATTTATGTCCAGCCGACCAAGCTGTCACCGAAGGGTGGATGTGTAGGCTATCACACAGCAAAACACAACAAAAAAGATGGCTCACAATCAGTAGCAAATACAAACATGCCAAAACAATCAATAGATAGCAAAACTCAATATTTACATTTCTCTTATTTACAACTGAGAAAGATACTTCCAGACAGGTTCCCTAAAACATAATATTCACAAAATTATAAAAACAACTGATCAAATCACAGGTATGTCTAATTTACTGCTATGATGTTCTGGTGCCTGTTTACATTCCACAGACATTCAACACGGGAACCTGCTAATTGCTTGTGACTACAAGCAGGGTAACCTATTTAATTCCACAGGCCCCCATGGGAAAACTGTTAGCCCCAAACAACACAGTTTGTAGGGAGGGGATTTGGAAAAGTGAAGGTGAATGGACTGGGAAGGTCAAAATTCCTGGCAGTGGGTGAAGCATGCATGGCTATATTCTGGCCTATTCCAGACTTTATAGGAAGACCATTATTTTTTGTCAGCTCCAGATTCTCAAGAGAGGGAACGTCAATTTGTGTATTCTTAGTCCCCCACTGTGTGGGCCCAATAAACGCCCAATATTATTAATAATAATAATAATGTACTCATTTTATGTGCCATTTCTCCAAAATGGAGCACATAGCCCATTACACAACAAAGAACAAAACACAGTCAAAACAAACTTCTCTGAGCACGCATGCATGCAGACATACACATACACACACACACACACACACACACACACACACCACACACATACACACACACACACACACACACACGCACACACACACACACACTCATACATACAGCGAGAGTCAATAAGATAGCTTGAAGAGGTGAGATTTCAAAGATGATTTAAAGATGTGAGTGTGTTTGATGATCTAATTTGGCAAGGGAGACTGTTCCAGACAGATGGTGCAGCATAAGAAAAAGATGTCTGACCAAGGAAGTGTGAGGGCACAGAGGCAAGACAAAGAATGGAAGTATCAGAAGAAGAGTGTAGCTGGCAGGTTGGTTTGCAAACTGTCAAGAGTTCAGTCAAGGCAGGAGCAGTCATGCTGAGGCAGTTGTAGCACAGAGAAGTATGTTTGTACTGTATTCATGAATCAATGGGCAGCCAGTGGAGAGAAGCAAGATTAGGAGAGACCTGGTCAGTATTTTTAACTCTCAGGACAAGGCAAGCAGCGTTGTTTTGAACCTTTTGTAGTTTGTTTAAGAGATACTGAGGACAGCCAGACAGGAGAGAATTGCAGTAGTCATGGGGTGAAAGAACAAAGGCAGAAACAAGGATTTTTGTGGGATGTGTGGACAGAAAATGTCAGATGGAACTAATGCAGGAGGGTTCAAAATTGGCTGAGTGTACCAGATTGTGAGTTTCAATGTCAAGTGACACCAATGTTCTTGACAGAGGTGGACATGAGAATAGATGCACTGCCTAGAGTCAGAGTCTGAGAAGGAGGAAAAGAGATTATTTTCCATTCGTTTTTGAAATTCAATGCTTAAATAGTCTTTACTTCCTGTCTCACCTTGGTGGTCTTCAAAATAGACGAAGCATTTTCCCTGTTCAGGCTCCATCTCCACGCTGCTGACAGTGCCGCCTGAGCTTTCGCTGCTTTGGAAGTAAAACTTGAGTAAGTCTCGGGTCATGCCAGGATCCAGGCCAGTCACCAGCAGGCAATTGGAGATCAGAACTCTGGATACAGTCAGTTTGTTGCCCTCCAAATCTCCCATCTTGCAAGCTTTGTATACCTTTGAAAAGTCTGAGACATACATACACATACAACCACACACACACATGCATGCATGCACTCATGCACACACACACACACACACACACACACACACACACACACACACACACACACACACACACACACACATATATACACGCACGCACGCACGCACGCACGCACACACACACACACACATACCACCTTGTGAAGTATGTTCAGAACTGAGAACTGATGCATGCTGGCCAGCAGAATATTTTAGGGTTTTTCTTCAGCCTGCACAAATGTGGATCAGCTTTCAGTCCCAGTTCTTGGACTAGCTGGTGATTTTCTGTAACCCATCCTGGTCACTCTTTAATTTAAGGGCTCTTTAATTTCACACACACATGCACACACGCGCGTGCACCCACACACGCACGCGAGCACATACACACACATACACACACACACACACACACACACACACACACACACACACTCACACAGCAACAACAACATCTCTTTCTTTCTTTTAAGTTCAGTATGATTACTTGTCAAGCACCGAAGTCTGAGATAAGCCCTAAGCACCTTGCAGTGTTAACTGGACATTCTCTGCTTCCGATCAGACCTACTGCACTCGAGTCATATGCTACAGTAGTTTGGGTTGTTTTCTGCTCTTTAAAAAAATCCACTGAAGTAGTGTACTTACAGCCCTGTTTTGGCCGTTATGATGGCTGACGCCACACAAAAATGCAGCCAACTCGGCGCATGTTCTGAGTACACCATGCAACCATGCACCAGTGTGCAATGTTACTTTATTCAAAGCCACATACATAGAGTGCGTATGTGTGCTGTGCTCTTACCTGCCACCTGCACCTTTGGCACAATGACTGAGATTTTTTATGTGCTACTGCAGTAACACAGGGGTGGAATTGATATCAAAATAAAAGTCAGCAGAGAAAGTTGACCCTGAAGACTCCTACCAGGACTAGCCCTTTTGATCAAGAGACCAGTGCTCAACCACTGAGCTATCCCTGCTCCTTTCTCACTAAATAGTATTAACACATCTGCATGACATCTTGCATATATACCTAACAGACCATAATGTCTCACTTACTAACAGCATCGCTGAAGGTGACAACGACAGTCCCCGCCTTTTCCCCGTACAGAATGTCCCGTGGTTTGAGTCCAGTTACAGACTCCAGGTGCAGGGAGAGACAGTAGGTACTGGTGTTTTCTGGCACATTCTGGAAAAGCAGCTTGTCACGGTACATTGGCTTCAGCTTCAGCATCTTCACCGACACTTGATTTCCTAGCAGCGAGTGCTGTCTCTGTGCTACTTTTGCTGCCACTGCCCACAGTAACAATGACAATCATAAACATGTGTTCCTGTGCATGTGCATCTGTGTGCATGTGCATGTGTGTGTGTAGGTACATGTGTTTGCACATGCATGTGTGCCGGGGGAGGGGGGGTAGAGTAGAGGTGGGGTGTGTGTGGGGGGGGGGGGGGGGGGGTGGCAGCGCTAAGTTTAAGTGTTTCAATGACTGCTTCTTGGTGTGTCTGTGTGTGCGTGCACGTGTGTGTCACATGGGGGGGGGGGGGGGGGGGGGGGGGGAGAATTAGTTTCCCTCTGTCATTTTGTGTCCACATAATTTATGCCAAAAATATTCTTGTCTCTGCCTTTGTTCTTTCACCCCATGACTCGATATCCTGTAATTCTATCCTGTCTGGCTGTCCTCAGTATCACTTAAACAAACTACAGAAAGTTCAAAACAATGCTGCTCACCTTGTCCTGAAAGTTAAAAATAACTGACCAGATCTCTCCTCATCTAGCTTCTCTCCATTGGCTGCCCACTGAGTCAAGAATACAGTACAAACCTGCTATCTGTGCTACAACTGCCTCAATTTGACCACTCCTGTCTAGTTGACTGAACTCCTGAAAATTTACAAACCAACCCGCCAGCTACACTCTTCTTCTGATGCTTCCATTCTTTGACCTCGCTGTGTGTGCATGCATTTGCTTGGTCAGAGATCTTTTTCTTATGCTGCTGAAAAGAGATCTTTTTCTTTTCATTTCTGTCTGGAACAGTCTCCCTTGCGATGTTAGATCATCAAACACATTCACATCTTTCAAATTATCTTTGCAATGTCATCTCTTCAAGCTATCCCACTGACTGTGTGTGTGTGTGTGTGTGTGTGTGTGTGTGTGTGTGTGTGTGTGTGTGTGTGTGTGTGTGTGTGTGCACACATAAGTTCGTGCATATGTGTGTATGTGTGTGTGTGTGTGTGCACGCACTCACATAAGTTTGTTACAAGTATGTTTTGGTTCTTTGCTTCATAACGTTCTTTGCTATTATAAATTATGTCATTGTTCACATTGTGTTGGCAGCTTCTTCTTGCATTTCCATGTTGCTGCTATAACAGTATTAGTTATAACTATGTGAGTAGTGTTAAAAAGTGTTTACATGTATGTTTGTCATCATTATCATTGTATTAAAGTTTGGTTATTATTAGCTCATCTGATTGAACTGCCCCTTGTGGGATGAAAGAAGTTTTACTGGATTAAATTGAACTGAATAAAGTCATCCTTGCGCTTGTCTTTTGTAGGTAAGGCACAGTGAGTTAAATGTAGTTGAAAAATAACACTTTATTATTACCATGATTATTAGTGCTGTAGTGAATGCCATTTTTTTATTTATTTATAGACTTTTGTTATCTAGTGATCAAAACAACCCATTGAGGCAGATCACTGTGTCACTAAAAGGGCAGTCATGCAGCACTTTATATTACATGAGGGCAAAATACTGACTCAATTGTTGCCAGCATAGGAGTGAAAAGACAGATGACAAGTTCACAGGCTCAATGCCTAGTTCTTTCTGAACTAATCAAAAATGTGTACCAGTCACAACGAAGATACAATGTACTGTATTGCACCAACCTTCTGGTTTCTCGAAAATGACATGGACAACTCTCTCCTCTTCAATGATCCTGACATCATCCACCTTGCCACCGCCATTACGAGAATTCTCAAAGTGATTCCAGAAAATGTCATCTCTCAACGGAAAGTCTTCACCAACCGTCACCTCCACCGTCCTGCGTGCTTCTTTTTCCTCCTCTGTCAGAACATTATCAAGAATGAAAACTCATGTTGACTTAGTTTATTACGTTAATTAAATTAATCAAGTGTAATAAATAAACAAAATCCTGTTGGTAATTAGTATCTGTACTAAATTACCCCTTGTTTCTAACCTGAGTGTGACCAACAGTGGCCTATAAAAACTGCAGAGTTAGCAGAGACATGACAAGTGAAATTCTCAGGCTAGGATGTCCATGAGAAACATGTTTTTGCAAGTTCAGCTTGCATTGTTAAAAGGCTGGACAGTCCTTTGGATAAACAAAATTGTGTTGGCCAATCACAAACAGTTTGTGTTTTGTAGCCAGCCAATCTGAGGCATATACAGATATGCAGGAAAGCAGATGTAGGCTGAAGACTACACATGGAACAGAACTGAGAGTGCAGCCGAGAAAGAGGGTCATCAGGCTACAACAAGAACTTCATTTTTCTTGTATTTCTAAACTGGTCAATGAAATGGGCGTACTGAGTTGACATACTTGTGTCACTAAATGTCACTGCAGTAACATTTGTAATGCTGGTGTGATGTTTTACACCTGGTATGTGAAAAATGGTATCATCTGCAAGATAAGGTGTTAGCTATCTGTGCAGTTGAGTATCAGGTCTGCTACAATTTTGGTGAGCTTCACAGGATGAGATGTTCATGGAGAGCAGTGATTGTACTACACATTTTTCAAACAGGTGTAAAATCTATCAGGGAGAAAAAGTAACCGGTCAGATACACCATCATCTATACTACAGCTCTACTAGCAAACACCCTGCTCCATTCCACACGCATGCATGCACACACACATGCACTCTCTCCCTCTGTGTGCTTTTGTAACAGTGATATTTTGCACAGTTCCGGTTCAGTGTTGCTTTGTGTCCTCAGAGACTGTGTATACTATTAGAAATTGGTTTTTGCTAGGTTATCATTATCTACTTTATTTGGATCTAGGTCAAGAATTGAGTGGGGATAATTAATTGTATTTAATATACTGTTTTGGGGGAATTTCTTCATTAGAATTTAGATGTAGTCTTGGTTGTCAGCGTACCAGTTCATGATAAATATTGTTGTGAGGGTAGGAGGATGGATTCTGCTAAGTTAATGAAATAATTGTGATGTTTGGTATTTTTCAGTATTAGGGTGACAGAGTTCTGTCCCCTGAGTTCCTAATAGAAATACTTATGATGTCATCATCGAAGTGATGTCATAATGTTATGCAATTTTTTTAAAGTTTTTACATCACAGATCATCAGCTATCCATGCCCTAACCAACAACTTTTTGGGGCCTTTATCAAACTGATAAGGTATGTGCATCTAGCCAGTGTTTTTAATGTGATAATGATATTTCTTCTATGGTATCTGATAGGTTTAATTTCATGGCTCATTTACTTGTTTGTCTTATGTATTTATTCTATTATTTTGTCATTTAATTTCCTTGGGGGGTTGTAATCATGGTCCATGCGGCTGTGAAGTAGGCTTTGTAACCTTGTGCCTGCTATTACAGTTGAAAATATATTATGGTCCACATTATTCCTTGTAGGAGTGCCGAATGTATTGACCTGGATTGTTTTCAGCAGTTACCTTGTGTCAGATATTTTACTGTTCCCAGTGTTTGTCTGGAAGATTTTGTAGGAGTCTTTTGTCTAGTATTGCTGTTATTTTATACTGCTGATATAATGCTGATTGGCAAGTTGTTCTGATATTTTTTCTTCTTCTTTTCCTGCACAGGGTGAAAACTAAACAAAATTAAATAAAAAAATTAAAAAAGACATATACACCAACAACTATAACAACGACTTTAATAAACAAAGGCCATGGACCATCAATGTTGGTGTTCAGTTTTTAGTCATTATGGTATGAACGAACCCGCCAGTGGCAAGAAAATCTACATTTAAACCATCACCCCAGCAACACTTTTATTTTTTTATTTTCGAGAACCAGTCAAACAAAGTAACAGATGGTATGTGCGACTGATTGCTGATTTTTCGCCCGGTTTATGCTGACCTTAATTGGTAAAATACTGGAAATTACAGATTAACACAAACCCTGGGAAAAGGACTGCCTCTGAGTAAAATATGATCCGTAAAACATTTCTTTCTGCTTTGAAGAGTGATGTGATCGTTGTCTGGTGCTAGTTTCCTTTCTGTAGCTGGCAGAAAGGACAGGCAAGTTGTCAGTGTATGGTCGGTATAAGGCCGGACGGTAGCTAGGCCATGAAGTTGAAGGTGAAGGCCTGTGACAGTGTGCATTGTTGTTTGTGTGTGGAGACAGTCGGTAAGCTCACTCTTTGTCAGGCTCTGTGACAGCCTAGTTTGTGTTGTTGCGTCTTCCCATACTAACATTGATTAGTTGGACTGAGAATTGTGTGATGTGTTACCACACACTGAATTTGTTGTTTAAAACATGTTAGTGCTGGTAGCTGCAACTATATACTGAATTTTTTTAACCGTTGAAGGTGTGTTAAGATAGTGTATGTACAGTTTACAGTATATTTTATTAGTTGAACAATATCGTGGTGATATTGTTTGAATAAAAGTTATATATTTTGTAAACATACACACTTGTTGGTGTTGCGAGTAGCATGCAATTGTGTAGTGAAACAATTATCACACAACATGACTACAGTGCTACTGCCCAGTTTTCCACCAACGACTGTCATCAAACGTGCAAACCTTGTTCATCGCTTTAAATTGTCTTGCAATGCTTGTATGGAGGTTACTGAATTGTTTTCCAGTGAAAGGCAACATAAACTATACAAAAATAAATAGTACATACAAATGAATAAATAAAAAAATTAACATCGCTGCACTATTATGTAAACATGAAAAAAATTCAAAAGGACATTTTTTCCATCAAAACATTTCTTACTTTTACTGACCAGTCAAAAACAGCTGTGATTTTTTTTTGGCCAACAACAGCAATCTTACATTCTGCATAATTATCTCTGAATACTCAGCGATCTTCTTGCTTCCCTCAATGATAATAAAATTTGTATCCTATTCCTTTTGTATCTCTCTTCAGCCATTGAAAGAACAGACCATGAAATTCTTCTCTCTTGCCATGAACATGACTTTGGCATTTGCGGTACAGCCCTGAACTGGTTTTGATCTTGCCTTTCTGACAGAAAACAGTATGTCCTTGTAAACAACCAAAAATCAACAGCAACATCCCCTGACTTTGGTGTACCTCAAGCCTTTGTACTAAGCCCTGTATTGTTCATTTTATATACCACTTACAGGCTTCACCATAAACCGCTTTGTCACGAGAGAGAGAAAGAGAGAGAGAGAGAGAGAGAGAGAGAGAGAGAGAGGTGTGTGTGTGTGTGTGTGTGTGTGTGTGTGTGTGTGTGTGTTGTGTGTGTGTGCATGCATGTGTGAGCGCACATGCAGGCATGCATGCATGTGAGGGTGCATGCATGCATGCGTCTCCTTTTTTGGAGTTGAATGTGCACATGCATGTGATCCTCTGTGTGTATGTGTGCATGTGCGTGTGTGCATGCACACATGTGTGTGTATATTCTTGTATCAATATGCTTTGTATGAATATGTATATTATTGATGTAATATTATCTCATTGATCTTAAGTGTTTATGGGTTCAAACTTCTATGCTTTTGTTTTGAAGTTCTAAAGTTCTATGAGTCACCAAAAGTGCTCTGAAACCTTCCTATTATTATTGAAATGGTCAACTCACATAGCAACTTCAAATCAAACAGTTCCACAGTCAAGGAAGATAACCTTAAATGACAACAAAATACCCTGTTTGTAAAGAGGCAAATGGGTACAAGGTATACACAACACTTGTACCGATGGCAGCTTACCAGTGGCGGTGTCCAGATGAGAGGGTATTCTGATGGGCATCATCTTCACCGTCACTGGCTTTTTGGTGATCACGTGATGTCGACAGGCCACTGCCCTTGCCACTGTCATAACACCAAAGGTCATTCAACAATAAAAATTTGACTGCTATATCTTGATTCCAGTAAACGCTGTCCGAACATGATACATGTTCAGCACCTGTAACCTTTACTGCAAAACAGATCGATAAACATAATGCATAATGACAGTCACTGAGCAGTACTGGGACATACCAGTCTCATGGGACACCTCAGTAAAGAGCAGGACTAGTAGGCGTTGGGGAAGGGTAAGGACTGAAGTTGAATTTTGCACAAGCCCACGCCTTTTGAAAACAGCCCCTATATGCAGTCTCCAGAAAGGAGAGGAGAACATGAAGCAAATGGCTGAGGAGAAGTGAGAACGTAGCAAGTACAACTACAGTGCAGACCAGAAAGACCATCTACAAACGCAGCAGATGCAACAGGGAAAGTGACTCAGGTGTAGGCCTTTTCTGCCGCAGCATAGAGAGCAGTACAACTTGAACTTTTCAGTCACAACAGATGCTGCAGTAGAAGCCAAGCTGTCCAGTCACAGCACACGCTGAAGTAGAACCTGAACTGTCCAATCTGAGCTCTTCAGACGCAGCAATTGCTGTAGTACAAATCTAAACTGTCCAGCCACAGCGGACGCAGCAGTTGCTGTAGTACAAATCTAAACTGTCCAGCCACAGCGGACGCAGCAGTTGCTGTAGTACAAATCTAAACTGTCCAGCCACAGCGGACGCAGCAGTTGCTGTAGTACAAATCTAAACTGTCCAGCCACAGCGGACGCAGCAGTTGCTGTAGTACAAATCTAAACTGTCCAGCCACAGCGGACGCAGCAGTAGGCTATAAACCTGAACTTCCCAGAGCAGCGCAAATACCAGTGTTCTGAGACTTAAGGATGCCTACTGCCATGACTGCCTGCCAGCAAATAGGACTGCTGGTTGCACCATTGCGGCCGCTTTCAGTGATGATTTGGTTCCATTATTAATGCCTGCTCTAATAACATTGTAACTACCTAGACAGTCTCACAGCAAAGAGAAGTTTTAACATTGGCTGTCAGTCTCTAAAATACGAAACAGGCTGTCAATCATTCAACTGTACTGACCTTCTGGTTTCTCAAAGACGACATGGACGATTCTCTCCTCTTCATTGATCCTGACATCATCCACCTTGCCACCACCATTACGAGAACTCTCAAAGTGGTTCAAGAAGATGTCGTCACTCAACGGAAAGTCTTCACCAACTGTCACCTCCACCGTCCTGCACGCCTCTTTCTCCTCCTCTGTCAGAACATTATCACATGACGTGACTGCAGTGCTACTGTCTGACTTTCCATTGATGCAACGATGGCTGTCATCAAACAGATGTGCAATCTTTGGTGATTGAATAATGTCAGGCTATTTCTCCCCCCCCCCCCCCCCCCCCCCCGTGCACTGAGAAGATTAAATGTTCTGCAGGTGTGAGTCAGTGACAGACATGATACCAAGTGGAAGTTAAGCAAAGTATGTCAAAAGCATTATGTCCCACAAACATTAGAGAGAGGGCTGAAAGAAAAAGTAAAAGAAAAAGACAGGAACACTTGTACTGATGGCAACTTACCAGTGGCAGTGTCCAGGCCAGAGGGTCTTCTGATGGGCATCATCCTCACCGTCACTGGCTTTTTAGCGATCACGTGACGTCGACCGGCCACTTCCCTTGCCACTGTCATCACGCCATACATCAACTATTCAAGCAAAAGTGACTGCTAACTCACCTCACAAAACAAGCCAACCAAATAGTGCTATGACACATGCAGAACATGTTGCATTATGACTATAATCCACTTTGATCACGGTCAAATGACTGCATGATGTACAATCAGCTGCTATGGGAAACCACAGACCACGATGTCACCATCGAGCAACTGATTATGATTCATTCTACCATAGAATAGTTTAAAAGGTTTTCCTTTGAAATCTTAAAAGATTTCCCCTTTTAAATCCAACAGCACACAGATTGCTACACTTCTTTATTAGCATTACTTGACTTGTTTTAGTAAAAAGCTCATCTGAAATTTAATAACCAATCTGATATTCCTGTTGCCATGATAACTGATGCAGACAAACATGACACAGAGGTGACGGTGTTAGCTGTCATTCTGTCAAACACAAAGCAAGCTGTCAGTTGTACAACTGTACTGACCTTCTGGTTTCTCAAAGACGACGTGGACAACTCTCTCCTCTTCATTGATCCTGACATCATCCACCTTGCCACCACCATTACGAGAACTCTCAAAGTGGTTCAAGAAGATGTCGTCACTCAACGGAAAGTCTTCACCAACCGTCACCTCCACCGTCCTGCACGCCTCTTTCTCCTCCTCTGTCAGAACATTATCACATGACGTGACTGCAGTGCTACTGTCTGACTTTCCATTGATGCAACGATGGCTGTCATCAAACAGATGTGCAATCTTTGGTGATTGAATAATGTCAGGCTATTTCTCCCCCCCCCCCCCCCCCCCCCGCACTGAGAAGATTAAATGTTCTGCAGGTGTGAGTCAGTGACAGACATGATACCAAGTGGAAGTTAAGCAAAGTATGTCAAAAGCATTATGTCCCACAAACATTAGAGAGAGGGCTGAAAGAAAAAGTAAAAGAAAAAGACAGGAACACTTGTACTGATGGCAACTTACCAGTGGCAGTGTCCAAAGGGCCCGAGGGCCCTTCTGATGGGCATCATCCTCACCGTCACTGGCTTTTTAGCGATCACGTGACGTCGACCGGCCACTTCCCTTGCCACTGTCATCACGCCATACATCAACTATTCAAGCAAAAGTGACTGCTAACTCACCTCACAAAACAAGCCAACCAAATAGTGCTATGACACATGCAGAACATGTTGCATTATGACTATAATCCACTTTGATCACGGTCAAATGACTGCATGATGTACAATCAGCTGCTATGGGAAACCACAGACCACGATGTCACCATCGAGCAACTGATTATGATTCATTCTACCATAGAATAGTTTAAAAGGTTTTCCTTTGAAATCTTAAAAGATTTCCCCTTTTAAATCCAACAGCACACAGATTGCTACACTCCTTTATTAGCATTACTTGACTTGTTTTAGTAAAAAGCTCATCTGAAATTCCAGTGAGAGGTGAGAGAGAGTGGATGAGGTGGTTGTCCAGTGAGAGGTGAGAGAGAGTGGATGAGGTTGTTGTCCATGGAGGACTGGGCAACTCCCTGGTGAGTGGTGAACACCAAGTGTCAAGGTTCTCCTATTGTCCTGATGATGAGTGGTGAACACCAAGTGTCAAGGTTCTTCTATTATCCTGATGGTGAGTGGTGAACACCAAGTGTCTTCTTCTGCTGTCCTGATGGTGAGTGGTGAACACCAGATGTCAAGGTTCTTCTGATTTCTCTTTGTCCATTGCAGGCTGCTGCCTTCTTCCACATGAAGATCACGCACATCCCCGTGGACGAGGTGACCCGCAAGGTGGACGTGAAGGCCATGAAGCGAGCCATCAGCCGCAAGACCTGCATGGTGAGTGCTAGCGTCACGCAGTCCTCTCCTCTTGCCTTTTCTCTCTTTGCTGCCATCGTGCCGCCTGGCTGAGCGGTTAAGGTGCACCTTGATGTGGCAGGTTTAAACCCTGGTTCAGACCACTCCCCTTTATGCACTTCCCAGTGGTGGGTGTTGTGACTAGTGCTTTTGGTGAGAAGAAAACATTAAGTCTCAGGGGCTGCAGCTGTGTGTCCATTAAAGAACCCAAACCTGCACCCAGAAAACCCACAAAAATAACCTCCCCCTACCCACCCCACCCCTGTGCTATTGTTTTAGGTGTGGAAAGTTTGGGGAAAATGGCATATTTGGCCAAACTTTGGGAAAGTTGGGGAATTCTGTGATAGTGGTCAGCAGGTAATGAGCAGAAGGGTATTGGGATGCCAAGTGTTGGGTGCTAAAAGGAAAATGCAAACTTTATTTCAGTTGAATTGCACATGTAGTAAATAACAGTATATCTGGTTGATTTGTTGCATTTACCTCATGTTTGCAGAAACACCTAAAATATTGCGATGGCATTTAGTGGATGGAGTCTTATCTGACACTAGTGACAGTGTAAAAGTGTTTGGATTGTGTGTGTACCTGAACTTGGTCTGGGAAAATGGTCCCTAAGCTTGGGAATTCTGAAGCAGATATCCTGTACAAGCGCTGAGTGAAATGATGAAATGGGGACGCCTATTGCACTGATTTTTTCCAAGCAGAGAACTGTCTTGCCAGCACTAGTTACCAGGCTGCATATTTGTGTTTCAGCTGGTGGCGTCGGCTCCAGCCTTCCCGCATGGAATCATCGATGATGTGCAGGCTGTGGCTGCGGTACGTCTAACACTCCCCAGCATCTTTTCCTCTTTCTCATCAATTGGGGTGGGAGGGTGTGGGGGGGGGGGGAGAGAAAGCTTTGTGGTAACATCAAACATCCATTGTTATGTCATAGGTCACCATTGTTATTATTGCCCCCATTACAAAGTGGGTGGGGATGATACTGGACTGTTAATTTGCACTGGCTGCTGTGAGGAAGTTCCCTGTAATGTTTGCCTTGACCCCTGTACGGTGAATGCAGGTCATCCCTGTGTCTGCACTGACAGCCATCAGAGAGATCGCTGATTGGTGGTTGTGTTTGTCCCGACAGTTGGGAGAGCAGTACAACATCCCCGTTCATGTGGACAGCTGCCTGGGAGGGTTCCTGGTTCCCTTCATGGACAAGGCAGGGTTCCCTCTGGCTCCGTTTGACTTCCGCGTGCCTGGTGTCACCAGCATCTCTGCTGATACACACAAGGTGAGAACCAGACAGACAGCCCTGTGCTGTGCGGGTACAGCTTTGTAGGAAACACCCTGCACTGTGTGGGGGACAGCTTTGCAGGAAACACCCTGCACTATGTGGGGGACAGCTTTGCAGGAAACACCCTGCACTATGTGGGGAACAGCTTTGTAGGAAACACCCTGCACTATGTGGGGAACAGCTTTGTAGGAAACACCCTGCACTGTGTAGGGAACAGCTTTGTAGGAAACACCCTGCACTGTGTATGAAACAGCTTTGTAGGAAACATCCTGTGTTGTGTAAGAAACAGCCTTGTAGGGGTAGGAAACACCCTTTGGCTGTGTGTGTGCTTTGTAGGAAAAACCCTGCACTATGTGGGGAACAGCTTTTTGCTTTGTTACAGACAGCCCTCTGCTGCGTCTCCCTTCTTATCTCCCTTCTTACATACATCACCCTTTTTATCTACCCTTTCAGATTTACATTAAAACTTTGTACAGGTAAAATCTTCACTGTGTGCAACAATGTTAATGCATGCTATGTACATGAGTGTGAGACACTGGCAAGTCTGCACAACATAAAGTGAGAAGAAGTGACAAATTCCCTGACCTTGATTCAAGTGGGTGTGGAGCAAAGGAAAACGCGTTGAGGCAAGGGACACACAAACAGAAAAAAGACAACTTGGGCGAAGGAAGACAGCAACAACAAAAACAATTGACGAAAAACACACACGACAGAAAACAGACTTGAGGGAAGGAAGAGGCAGTAAACAGAAAACAACAGACTTAGGGAAGGAAGAAGCAGCACAAGCAGAAAAAACAGACTTGAGGCGAAGGAAGACAGCAGTACAGAGCAGAAAACAGACTTGAGGGAAGGAAGACGGGAGACAGAGCAGAAAAAACAGACTTGAGGCGAAGGAAGACAGCAGCACAGAGCAGAAAAAACAGACTTGAGGCGAAGGAAGAAAGGGAGACAGAGCAGAAAAAACAGACTTAGGCAAGGAAGAAGCAGACAGAGCAGAAAAAACAGACTTGAGGCAAGGAAGACGCAGACAGAGCAGAAAACAGACAGACTTGAGGCGAAGGAAGACAGCAGACAGAGCAGAAAAAACAGACTTAAAAGGGGAAGGAAGACAGCAGACAGAGCAGAAAACAGACTTAGGGAAGGAAGACAGCAGACAGAGCAGAAAACAGACTTGAGGCGAAGGAAGACAGCAACAGAGCAGAAAACAGACTTGAGGGAAGGAAGACAGCAGACAGAGCAGAAAACAGACTTGAGGCGAAGGGAAAGAAAAGCAGAAAACAGACTGCTGGGCCAGGACCCCACCAAGCAAACACTTGCCTTGCTAAACACTCACACTGTAGATGTGCCCTTAACCGTCATGTGTGTGATGAACTCTTGTGGCCGACTTGTGCTGTTGGCGGGCATGTTCTGACTCTGTACAGTGAAGCTACCTTTTTTTTTTTGCAGTCGGCTATCCCCCAAAAGGGGGTCATCTGTGATCCACCAACCGGGTTTCCCCCGCGTCAGTTCTTTGTGCACCCGGACTGGGCTGGTGGCATCTATGCCTCCCCTACCCTGGCAGGTCAGTATCAGCAAAGATGTATGTATGTATGTATGTATGTACCAAGGTAGTGCAGTCTTTCTTATGCCCTACTAAAAACAAGAGGACAGATTTCCTTTGAATCCAACTGGCTTTGCCACCCATTTGTTCTTCACCGACGACAACAGGAACACCATAGACTACAAAGTGTCCTCAGAAACAAAATGTGTCCTAATTATGCTATAGGTGGATTTTTTTCCACCCATGGCAAAGACACTACAAATGCAATCTTATTTCGGACTGCTATAGGTTAGCAAAGACTGTTGCATATTAGTCTTTACAGTTAGTGAAGTCAGTTGGAACAGCCAGTTATGAAGAATGATAGCTTTCTGTGCACAGCCTGGCCTTTTGCTTCAAACGAAATAGGCTGTTCCATGCTGTTCCAGTGGAAAACGACATGTCAGTAAAGGAAGCAGATGAAGAAGTAATCATCACAAATGCAACAATTCTTCCCTTTCTTCTTCTTCTTCTTCATTCTGTGTTTATATAGTTTTCTTGTAGTTTCTGTAACAGTGATGTTTTTGCTGCCAAACTAGGTTTGTGGATATATTGTTACTAATAACCAGTTATAGTGCAAAAGGTGGGCGTATAATATAGAGGCCCTTCATTTATTCATTCACGTTCACACAAGTCATTCTGTCTGGTCGGGTGCTGCAGGGAGTCGCGCGGGTGCCATCATCGCTGCATGCTGGGCCACCCTCATGTACTTTGGGGAGAACGGCTACGTGGAGTCCACCCGGGCCATCTGCTCCACCGCCCGATACATCACTCAGGAGTAAGGCTGTAGCTCCTCTTTTTAATCTCTACACCTCACAGGCTAAGGCCGTCTGATGAATCTCACAAAGATACGGCAATCTGGTGCATCACACAGGGGCAAGGCCCCTGGATCAGTTATGCAAAAATAAGGCCACCCAATACATCATACAAAAACAAGGCTACACAAAAATAAGGCCACCTGATATGTTCCACAAGGGTAAGGCCCCCAATACATCCCACAAGGGTAAGGCCACCCAGTAAATCCCACAAGAATAAGGCCGCCTGATACATCCCACAAGGGTAAGGGCACCTGATAATCCCACAAGGGTAAGGCCACCCAATACATCCCACAAGGGTAAGGCCACCTGATACATCCCACAAGGGTAAGGCCACCCAATACATCCCACAAGGGTAAGGCCACCGATACATCCCACAAGGGTAAGACCACCCCATACATCCCACAAGGGTAGGGCCCCCCTACATCCCACAAGAGTAAGGCCACCTGATACATCCCACAAGGGTAAGGCCACCTGATACATCCCACAAGGGTAAGGCCACCGATACATCCCACAAGGGTAAGACCACCCCATACATCCCACAAGGGTAAGGCCACCCAATACATCCCACAAGGGTAAGGCCACCCATACATCCCACAAGGGTAAGGCCACCCATACATCCCACAAGGGTAAGGCCACCTTTAAAATGGGCATCCCACAAGGGTAAGCCACCGATACATCCCACAAGGGTAAGGCCACCAATACATCCCACAAGGGTAAGGCCACCCAAAACATCCCACAAGGGTAAGGCCACCTGATACATCCCACAAGGGTAAGGCCACCGATACATCCCATGAGGGTAAGGCCACCATACATCCCACAAGGTAAGGCAATAAGGGTAAGCCACCTGATATTTCCCCCAAGGGTAAGGCCCCCCAATACATCCCACAAGGGTAAGGCCACCGAAAATCCACAGGGTAAGGCCACCCATACATCCCACAAGGGTAAGGCCACCTGATACATCCCACAAGGGTAAGGCCACCTGATACATCACACAGTGAGGACACAGTACATCTTAATACCCTGTTTTTCTATGTCTGCACATGTGTTTGTGAAAAGTTAATGACTGTTTACTTTGCAGTCCTGAGATGGGAAATATATAGAGGCAGGTCTGAGAGAGGGGGCAGAACGCCTGAACATTTGCTGGAGGAGATGAAACATTGGAAGACAACTGGAGTTTTACTTATTACAGAATTGTGTGTGTGTGTGTGTGTGTAAGTGTGTGCAATCTTACATGTGTGTGGTGTGTGTGAATGAGCAATTGTTACAGTGCACATTTGTGATACACAACACATGGCATGTAATATGTGTGGTTTTCATTGGTTTGGGCAGGCTGAGGAAGGTTGACCGGATCTTTGTGTTTGGTGAGCCGGAGGTGAGCGTGGTGGGCATTGGGTCCAACGACTTCAGTATCTTCCGTCTCTTTGAGCTGCTGGTGGAAAAGAAATGGATCCTGAACTCCCTCCAGTTCCCCTCTAGGTCAGCCATCTTCACTCTCTGTCTACCTGCCTATCTCTGTGACTGCCTGCTTCATATCTTTCGGTCTGCCTGCTGCTAGTAGTACTGTCTGTCTGCCTGCTGCTTTTTTTTGGGGGATTACTGTCTGTCTGCCTGCTGCTAGTAGTACTGTCTGTCTGCCTGCTGCTGGTAGTACTGTCTGTCTGCCTGCTTCCTATCTCTCTGTCTGCCTGCTGCTAGTAGTACTGTCTGTCTGCCTGCTGCTGGTAGTACTGTCTGTCTGCCTGCTTCCTATCTCTCTGTCTGCCTGCTGCTAGTAGTACTGTCTGTCTGCCTGCTGTTGTGTCTGTCTGCTTCCTGTCTTTCTGTCTGTCTGCCCGCTTCCTATCTCTCTGTCTGCCTGCTGCTAGTAGTACTGTCTGTCTGCCTGCATGCCTATCTCTGTGTCTGTCTGTCTGCCTGCCACCAGTAGTACTGTCTGGCTGCCTGCATGCATGTCCATCTCTGTGTCTGTCTGTCTGCCTGCATGCATGCCCATCTCTCTGCCTGTCTGCTTCGTATATCTGTGTCTGTCTGCCTGCATGCCTATCTCTGTGTCTGTCTGCCTGCATGCCTATCTCTGTGTCTGTCTGTCTGCCTGCATGCCAATCTCTTGTCTGTCTGTCTGTCTGCCTGCATGCCTATCTCTGTGTCTGTCTGCCTGCCTGCATGCCTATCTCTGTGTCTGTCTGTTTGCCTGCATGCATGTCTATCTCTGTGTCTGTCTGTCTGTCTGCCTGCCTGCATGCCTGTCTCTGTGTCTCTCTGCCTGCATGTGTGTCTATCTCTGTGTCTGTCAGTCTGCCTGCATGCCTATCTCTGTATCTGTCAGTCTGCCTTCCTACCTCTGCCTGCCTGTCTGCTTGTCTTCCTGCTGCTGTCTGTCTCTCTGCCTGTCTGTCTGTCTGCCTGCCTCTCTCTTTCTGTCTGTCTTTCTGCCTGCCCATATGTCTGTCTGCCAGTGTCTGTCTTTCTGCCTGCCTGTTGGTGTGTCTGTCTGTCTCTTCTGTCTTGCCTGTCAGACTACCACTGTCTGTCCGTCTGTCTGTGTATCTGCTTGTCTGACTGCCACTGTTTGTCTGTCTGTCTACCTGCCTGTTTCTCTACTTGGTCTGTCTGCTTGTCTGCCTACCAGTGGTTGTCTCTGCCTGTCTCTCTGCTTGTCTGTCTAACTGCCTGCCACTGTCTGTCTTTTGCCAGCCTAGTTCATTGTTGCCACATTACCTTGTTGATCATTATTCTTTCAAACCAGACTGTCTTGTCGATCAGTGTTTATTGTTGTGTAGGACCACATTACCTTATTGATCATCCTTCTTTCAAACCAGACTGTCTTTTTGATCAGTGTTTATTGTTGTGTAGGACCACATTACCTTATTGATCATCCTTCTTTCAAACCAGACTGTCTTGTCGATCAGTGTTTATTGTTGTGTAGGACCACATTACCTTATTGATCATCCTTCTTTCAAACCAGACTGTCTTGTCGATCAGTGTTTATTGTTGTGTAGGACCACATTACCTTATTGATCATCCTTCTTTCAAACCAGACTGTCTTGTCGATCAGTGTTTATTGTTGTGTAGGACCACATTACCTTATTGATCATCCTTCTTTCAAACCAGACTGTCTTTTTGATCAGTGTTTATTGTTGTGTAGGACCACATTACCTTATTGATCATCCTTCTTTCAAACCAGACTGTCTTGTTGATCAGTGTTTATTGTTGTGTAGGACCAGATTATATTGTTGATCATTATTCTTTTGAACCAGACTGACTTTTTTATCAGTGTTTATTGTTGTGTACAACCAGATTACCTTGTTCAATTTTTGATCATCCTTGTTGGTTTATTATGGATAAACTGTCTTGCTGATCAGTGTTGCTATTTGCTCTTTAATGTTAGACCATCTTGTTGATCAGTGTTGATCACTGTTTGTTCTTTCGGGCCAGACTGTCTTGTTGATAGTGTTGATGTTTGTTCTTTAAGGCCAGAGTGTCTTGTTGATAGTGCTGATGTTTGTTCTTTACGGCCAGAATGTCTTGTTGATTGTGCTGATGTTTGTTCTTTCGGGCCAGACTGCTTTGTTGATAGTGCTGATGTTTGTTCTTTACGGCCAGACTGTCTTTTTGTTGGGGTTTTTTTTGGGGGGTGTTTTGGATGTTTGTTTTTTTTAAACCGGCCAGGAAAATGTCTTGTTGATAGTGTTGATTTTTTTTTGGGTTTTTTTTTTTTTTACGGCCAGAATGTCTTGTTGATAGTGCTGATGTTTGTTCTTTAAGGCCAGGAACCTGTCTTGTTGATAGTGCTGATTTTTTCTTTACGGCCAGAATGTCTTGTTGATAGTGTTGATGTTTGTTCTTTACGGCCAGAATGTCTTGTTGTTTGTGCTGATGTTTGTTTTTTAAAGGCCAGAATGTCTTGTTGATAGTGCTGATGTTTGTTCTTTACGGCCAAAATGTCTTGTTGATAGTGTTGATGTTTGTTTTTTAAAGGCCAGAATGTTTTGGGTTGTTTGTGCTGTTTTTGTTTTTTAAAGGCCAAAATGTCTTGTTGATAGTGCTGATGTTTGTTCTTTAGGCCAGACTGTCTTGTTGATAGTGCTGATGTTTGTTCTTTACGGCCAAAACTTTTTGGGTGTTTGAAATTTTAAGTGCTGATGTTTGTTCTTTACGGCCAAAATGTTTTGTTGATAGTGCTGTTTTTGTTTTTTAAAGGCCAGACTGTTTTGTTGATAGTGCTGATGTTTGTTTTTTAAAGGCCAGAATGTCTTGTTGATAGTGCTGATGTTTGTTCTTTAAGGCCAGACTGTTTTGTTGATAGTGCTGATGTTTGTTTTTTAAAGGCCAAAATGTCTTTGTTGGGGTTTTTTTTGGGGGGTGCGGGATGTTTTTGTTTTTTAAAGGCCAGACTGTCTTTGTTGGGGTTTTTTTTGGGGGGTGCGGGATGTTTTTGTTTTTTAAAGGCCAGACTGTTTTTGTTGGGGTTTTTTTTAAATTTGGGCTGATGTTTGTTTTTTAAAGGCCAGAATGTCTTGTTGATAGTGTGATTGTTCTTTAAGGCCAAAATGTCTGTTGTTTGTGCTGATGTTTGTTTTTTAAAGGGGCCAGACTGTCTGTTGATCAGAATTGATGCCTTGTTGATCAGTGCTGCTGTTTGTTCCCTAAGGCTGGACTGTCTTGTCGGTCAGTATTTATGGTTAGACTCACTGTATTGACCTGTCTTCCTCTGTTCCAGCACCCAACCTGGGGACCCCAAACAACCGGGGGTGGGGGGCCGGGGGGCCCCCCATCGCTGATGTCAAGAAATGCATAACTGAAATCATGAAGGATCCAAAGGCTGATTGTGATGGAGCGGTTAGTTTGTAGTCCTATTTCGGTCTTACACATTTGCGTATGTCTGTCAGTGTTTGTGTGTGTGTGTATGTGTGCGCGCGAGTGCATGCGTGCATGTGTGTGTGTGTGTGTTTTTACGTAGTTTTTCTTTGCATGGTGCTACCTACATTTAAATTAATTTTCTGATTGGGTGCTGTCTACATGAATTTGAGATATTTTTCCCTGTTTTATTAGTCAGTCCATAAATAATAAAGGTGAGCAGCCCCATACTTTGGATAAGTCAACCTTCTGTTTGAAAAGATTGATTTTTCCATACCTTTAATAAGTAGAACCTTGGATAAGTCGTGTCAATGAATGTTTTTTTTATCCCTGAGCAAGTTGATTTATTAGGAGAGTAATGTATTTCACGACTGGGTGCTATCTACACATACATTTTCTGACTGGGTGCTTGCTGTCTAAAGATTTTCTGACTGGGTGCTTGCTGTCTACAGATTTTCTGACTGGGTGCTTGCTGTCTACAGATTTTCTGACTGGGTGCTTTCTGCAGGTCTTTGTGGCTGGGTGCTCTCTGCGGGTGTATTATTTAGCTGGATGCTGCCTGCAGGTGTATTGTGTAACTGGGTGCTACATCCAGATGTATTATGTAACTGGGTGCTACCTGCAGGTGTATTATGTAACTGGATGCTACATGCAGGTGTATTATGTAACTGGGTGCTACCTGCAGATGTATTATGTAACGGTACTACCTGCAGATGTATTATGTAACGGTGCTACCTGCAGGTGTAGTATGTAACTGGGTGCTACCTGCAAGTGTATTACATAACTGGGTGCTACCTGCAGGTGTAGTATGTAATGGTGCTACCTGCAGGTGTATTGTGTAACTGGGTGCTACCTGCAGGTGTAGTATGTAACTGGGTGCTACCTGCAGATGTATTGTGTAACTGGGTGCTACCTGCAGGTGTATTGTGTAACTGGGTGCTACCTGCAGGTGTAGTATGTAACTGGGTGCTACCTGAAAATGTATTGTGTAACTGGGTGCTACCTGCAGGTGTATTGTGTAACTGGGTGCTGCCTGCAGGTGTAGTATCTAACTGGGTGCTACCAGCAGGTGTATTATCTAGCTGGGTGCTCTGTGTGGGTGTATTATTTAACTGGTACTACCTGCGGGTGTTATTTTGTTGACAGGGTGCCATCTATGGCATGGCGCAGACTATACCCGACAGGTCACTGGTCAATGAAATCGCTGGCTGCTTCCTGGAGGCCTGCTACATCACCACCAACCCTGCCAACCCCAAGGCAACGCCCAACGGAGACCACATTAGTAACGGGCTGATGAACCACAGGGCCAAGTGAATGGTCACCGCAGAGCCAGGCGAGGTGAAGAGGCATGAACGGAAGGAGTGATGAGGTGAACAAGTGGCCATGCCCTGTGGCTGAGGGGCTTCATGCAGCGTGAGATTATTCCATGTGCCTGTGCAGACTAGGGGTGCATTGTGGAGAGGAACGTCATCTGCTTCCAGCATTATAATGTGTAATATATATCTGTATCTGCATTCTACTTTGAGAAGTGATAATGCCATTGACACCAGATTTTTTTTTTTATGTCGACACAACTCTGTATTACAGGTT
>JABMCL010003211.1:187500-193972 GCA_018857735.1 Alviniconcha marisindica | reverse complement strand
TTTTTTTTGTCAGCCAAAGGAATCATCCCCCTTGAGAACATTGTCGGAAAGGAAGACAAAAATTGCTCGGATTGTCTGGGTATAATTGTGCGCGAATGCAGCCATCACGATAAATCGTTTTTCATTCCTGATCTGACCTCTTCTCTTTGACGACAGACAAGGAGCAATAATCGAAACAGTCTAAATAGGATGTCTAAATAGGATGTCAACAGAATAGAAGGAAGGGAAGATTGATGGAATGAGATGTTAAAGCGTTCTTTTTGAGTGAAATCGACCCTCTTTTTTCTTCTTCCTTTCTTCTTCTTCTTCTTCTTCTTCTTCTTCTTCTTCTTCTTCTTCTTCTTCTTCTTCTTCTTCTTCTTCTTCTTCTCTTGTATTGGCCTTTCTTTTTCCACGAGTTTTTGTTTTTGTTTTGTTTTGTTTTTTCCCTTCTCTCTCTCTCTTCCTCTCTCTCTCCTCCTCTCTCTCCCTCTCTGGGAGGAGGAAGGAGGTGGTGGAGGAGGAGGGTGGGTGGGAGGAAAGTAGGGGGGTAACGGGGCGGGGTGGACCTGGCACCAAGGAGAATACGTGACCCCAAACCGAGCATCCGGCACGTGACCAAGCAACCCGAACACAGAAAATGGGGTAGGAGAGGGCCGGGGGAGGAGAGGATAGTGGGGTCAGGAACTGGGGGCTGTCTGACTACCAGTCTTTGTTTGCTCACGTTCCGTTTTGAAGATGAAATCATTTGACGTGCAGGCTTCGAGGCCAAGACTTTCTAATCACACAACGGCCGTGTGGACGAAACTGCAACGGACCATTCTTCCTCGCTCTTCCAGGCAGCGTCATATGACTCAGCCATTGTTTGAAAGATGATCGGGCAATGAGGGGCCGGCAGAATTCGGCAGCGGAGCTTCCAGTATTCTGCGGGACAAAAGTCTTCCTTCAAGCCAAAGAGGAACCGACTCGGTGTGCGCATCGCTGGAGGCTGGAGAGAGAGAGAGAGAGAGAGAGAGAGAGAGAGAGAAAAGAGAGAGAGAGAGAGAGAGAGAGAGAGAGAGAACACACACACACACACACACACACACACAACACACACACACACACACACACACACACACACACACACAGAGACAGACGGAGAGAGAGAGAGAGAGAGAGAGAGAGAGAGAGAGAGAGAGAGAGAGAGAGAGAGAGAGAGAGAGAGAGAGACAGACAGACAGACAGACAGACAGACAGACAAGACAGACAGACAGACCAGACAGACAGACAGACAGACAGACAGAGACAGAGACAGACAGACAGAAAGACAGAGACAGAGATACAGATACACAGACAGATATAGAGACAGACAGATAGATAGACATACATACATGAGACAGACAGACAGACATGAGACAGATAAAGAGAAGCAAACCAGCAAAAGCCCAAAAGACCACTTTACTAATTTTCAGGTGTCCGACCAGACCAGTCCGACTACATTAGCGATCCCCTGGACTGTACCCCGACCGGCACAGCTCTAGCCATCATCTACCCTACATTAGTTAATTGCAACATAAGAAAAAGAAAAAGAACTGAGCTCCCGCTTGAAAGACGTCAAGCTGGGAACTTTAGACTGCAGTGCAGATGCAGGTATAGTGTTCCAGACTAGGATTTCCAAAAGGGGTCCGCAAACTCCTCAGTATATACTTCTGTGTGTGCAAATGGTGGAGGATAACATAAGCAAGTAAAGGATCAATTTTGCCATTAATGGTTACAATAAAAAGAAAAGAAAAAAAAGAGTTTTGTTTGTTGTTGTCGTTGCTGTTTTATTAAGCGATGTCTTTTTCAATAGAAATTTCGCAGAATTCTGGAACCCCGAGCCAATTGCTGAGACGTCGCAACAATGTAAAATGATTCCGCTCAGAGGCTGTTTGGCATTTTACCCTCAGAGTTGGCATCCAAGAAGTCTTTTTAATTCTGGAATGACCGGCGCTGTTAGCTAAATGATTTATCCAGACGATCGTTGGTTGTCTTGAAGGAGTGCAAATATCCGGGGCATTTGACGGCTCGCTCACTTCTCCTTTATTGCTGGTCTTTTTTTTGTTGTTGGTGGTCTTTTTCTTTTTTTAGAGATAGAGAGAATCGTTTCCATCGGACAAAGAGCTTTTTGTTCATTACGGAGATGATTGGTTGGGTGATTTAAATTGAATGGTCGGGCCATGAATACAAATGGAGAGAGAGAGAGAGAGAGAGAGAGAGAGAGAGAGAGAGAGAGAGAGAGAGAGAGAGAGAGAGAGAGAGAGGCGGATGTGGGGGCGGGTTACCGACTATATTATTCAACGACCAGCATACAAATTATAGACGAAAGCAGTTCAGTTCAAGATGGTGTCCACGCGCTCGGAAAAGCCCATATGCGCTCCATCTGTCTCTCCGAAGTTTGCCCAACGTTGCCTTTGAAACAGTTCCACTGTTCGTCTGACTGATGCTTCTCGTCTTTACACAGAAGATAGTGATGTTGATGCTGGCTCTCTCTCGTCTTTACACAGAAGATAGTGATGTTGATGTTGGCCATCTCTCGTCTTTACACAGAAGATAGTGATGTTGATGCTGGCTCTCTCTCGTCTTTACACAGAAGATAGTGATGTTGATGCTGGCCCTCTCTCGTCTTTACACAGAAGATAGTGATGTTGATGCTGGCCCTCTCTCGTCTTTTTACAGAAGATCGTCGAGCACTTCCTCTTCCCATGCCTCCTCCGTCCGTCCTGCATTTAATTATGTTATATTTACATATTAATATCATTACATATTAATGGTGCAATAACTGCATCATTTTTTGTCAAGCAGAACGAGCATGTGGCTGTCCACATGGTGATAAACGGCGCCATACAAGTGGACGCTGACACCAGAGCAGAAATTCTCTCAGGATTCCCTGTTTTGGGTTGAGCTATGCTGTTTTCCTGTCCAGTGCTTGCTGGACAGCAAAACAACATAGCTTAACCAAAAACAGATAAGTGATCTTGATCCTGATAGTTACGTCGACTTGGGCCATGTCCTGGCGTAAATGTCGACGGAAAAAATAAGTGGTTTAGCTTTCCATCTCTATTACCCCGAAAATTCGCTGGTTTTTGTCTTGTCCTAATAAATAGCGTTCCTTTGAGCCTTTTATGTGTTTCGATCTTGTTTTAGATCGCTAAGCAATCGTTCTTGTTACAGAATGTTTTTTTGTTTGTTTTGTTTTTCTAAACAGGCCGGGGTTAAATATGACGTAACACCACACGACATTAATACTATTATTACATCACCCGTATGACGACAGGGCTTCAGTCTGAGTCTGGAATCTGGAACCATACGTTGATCTTCTGACATTTTAGCCAACGGCCACTGTTGGTCATTATTACAATCTTTTATGTGATAATTAAGCAATTCCACAGAATACGTCTTGCAGAATGGCTGTCAGGAAATGCAAAGCAGGCAGCCGCGGGACGGCGCTCAAACCTGTTCTTTGGTTGATGCTTCTTGTGATGCACGCCGTGCTGGCCGCACAAGGACAGCGTTTAGGGGAGAGGTGCGATGACATTAACAAGTGCGCAGATCCCAGGACGGAATGCAGGGACAGTCGAGGCGGTGGTAGTGTCTACACGTGTGAATGCAAACCCTGCGATGGCAATGATTGTGGAGGTAAGCGTTGCCGTGGCTGAGCACCACAGTGTGTGTGTGTGTGTGTGTGTGTGTGTGTGTGTGTGTGTGTGTGTGTGTGTGTGTGGTGTGTGTGTGTGTGTGTGTGTGCGTGTGTGTGTGTGTGTGTGTGTGTGTGTGTGTGTGTGTGTGTGCGTGTGTGTGTGTGTGTCGTGTGTGTGCTGGGTGCGTGCGTGTGTGTGTGTTGGTGTGGTGTGCGTCGTGCGTGCGTGGGGTGGTGGTGCGTGGTGGCAGTTGGTGGTGTGCTGTGTGCGATGTGTGTGTTGTGCGCGTGTGCGCGCGTGTGTGTGTGTGTGTGTGTGTGTGTGTGTGTGTGTGTGTGTGTGTGTGTGTGGCGCGCGCCTATGTAGTTTTTGGGTAGTCTATTTTTGTGGGTGTGTGTGTGTTTGTGGTGTGTGTGTTGGGGAAAGAGAGAGATGAGAGAGAGAGAGAGAGAGAGAGAGAGAGAGAGAGAGAGAGAGAGAGAGAGAGAGAGAGAGAGAGATTTGTTTAACGCCGACTTGTCTTGCGAGAGGACCGAGATCCCAGGAGGTGTGTGTGCTGGAACTATACACCATATTTTAACACCACACTGTCACCACCAGAATGATTTCTGCATCAAGAAGGGCAGCGATAAGGGACATTTTAATAATTCATTCATTGCGAGGGTCAAAAGTCACAAGACAGAGTCCATAAACCACAACCTTATTTGCAGAGAAAGGAGAGTCGAACGAAGAGTCGAGCCAACTTCTTCCGCTTCAGTGTTCTTCTTCTTCTTCTTTCATTAACTGTCCGCCTTCAGCATCGTGAAGGTTCTGACATTGTTACTCGGTATGTCCAACGGGGAAATTTCCCATCCGTCTTTTGTTTGCTTGTTTGTTTCGTCTTGCCTCCATTTTGTGCACTTTTGGGTCGCTCTTTCTGTTTGGGATGCACATCTTCTAGAAGCAAGGCCAGTTTTTCCACAGTAGAATTGTGCAGAACCCCCCGTCACCCGCCATCCCACTGTTTCCTTCATGTTCAGAATCAGCCAGTTTGTACTGTGCTGTGTAGGAAGTCACTGAAGCAGGTGAGCTACCGAATCGGAACTGTACACGGGCATAAAATACACGTCCTCTTTTTCTTCTTCTATGTAGGCAACCATGTTAGGCAAAGTTCAGTTCAGTTCAGTTCAGTTCAAGGTGGTATCTATGCGCTCGGAAAAGGCCATATATGCACTCCACCCCGTGTTTCACAACTTTCCCCAACGTCGTCTTTGAAACGGTTTCAATGTTCGTCTGATTGACGATGGCCCTCTCTCGTCCTTTCAGGGAAGATCGTCTAGCGCTTCCTCTTTCCACACACACATCAGGCGATCGATGGTTTGATGTCCTTGGCTTTGTGCCCGCAGATAGTGTCTGGTGGAGATCACGCCCCTACCCACCAAGTGCGGGCTGGGGGGGGGGGGGGGGGGGGGGCTGGAAGTACTGAAATAAGAGACAATACGGAAAGTGAACTCTGCAGAGGGAGAACTTGAAATTCTCACGCCGCGGATCGGTCCCGCGATCTTCCGGTCACGAACGAGTCCGGCACGACAGACCTATATAGGATATATATATATATATATATATATATATAATATATATTATATATATATATATATATATATATATCTTTTCGATTACACTTTGCCAGGACCAGGAGATTTTTTAATCGAGTATTGATTTCCCGATGACAAGAGTCTGATGGTCCTGAGATGACTGTGCGGTTGACAGGACGTTGAAACCGATTTAGGCTACTACTAACTAACAAGGTGGGAGATCCGGGCGGTTTATACAAGGTTTGTGTTCACGTCCAAGCAGCATTGCACACCCTTAATGGACACACGAGCACAAAACAATCTACGCTTATTATTCGGGTCGTGTTACTCGGGGAGAACAGCCGCAAGACAAACGCTGATGATGTGGAGCTTAATGTCCTCGGATGTCGGGTTGACATAATTATTAGGGACAAACTGTGACCATTGCGTGTGCCTGGTTAAGTGGTGCTTTACGGCCACAGAAACCATAAGGCTCATTAGGACGGGGAGCCCAGGACGGCCACCTCGACTCTCACACAGCTGCTGAACTCTGACGCTTCGGTTCGGTTCGGTTGTGTTGCTTAATGTCCTCGGATGTCGGTTGACATATTAGGAACAACCTGAGACCAATCCGTGAGAATGGTTCAATATAGCTTTACGTCCACGGAAACCATAAGGCCCGTTAGGACGGACAGCCCAGGACGGCCACCTCGATTCTCACACAGCTCCTGAACTATGGATGAATGTGACGCTACGTTGCTTCCAGTCTTATTAGTACCCAAACGTTTCGGAGGGCACTGAGAGCGTCGGTGGACAGCTGCGCGGAGATAAAGAGTGCCCCTTTATTGGCGTAACACCAGAGCTCAGGAGCTGTGTGAACAAAGAGGTGGGTCTGGGTTCTCATTACCTAGCCCACTTTCCCCCGTCCCTAATAAGCCTTACGGTTTCTGTGGACGTGAAGCACCACGGAAGAAGGAGGCATAACCAGCTGCGGCAGAGATTGGAGGAAGGTGCCGGAAAGCGATACTTGGAGTGTGTACGTGTATATACGGGGCATTTTTAATAGTTTATTGAGTGTGTGTGTGTGTGTGTGTGTGTGTGTGTGTGTGTGTGTGTGTGTGTGTGTGTGTGTGTGTGTGTGTGTGTGTGTGTGTGTGTGTGTGTGTTCTGTGTGTGTGTATGTGTTGTGTGTTTGTGTGTGTGTGTGTGTGTGGTGTGTGTGTTGTGTTGTGTGTGTGTGTGTGTGTGTGTGTGTGGTGTGTGTGTGTGTGTGTGTGT
>JABMCL010003211.1:147500-185000 GCA_018857735.1 Alviniconcha marisindica | reverse complement strand
TGGGTCCCGACCCTAATAAACCGTGTGGAGTTTCTGTGGACGTTAAGCACCACAATCAATCCGACTGGGTCCCGACTCTAATAAACCGTGTGGGGTTTCTGTGGACGTTAAGCCCCGACTTCAGTCATCCGGCTGGGTCCCGACTCTAATAAACCGTGTGGGGTTTCTGTGGACGTTAAGCCCCGACTTCAGTCATCCGGCTAGGACATGTCAGTGTCCCCCTGTGCACGGAGAGTTCGGATCGTCTTCACGAGACCAGCCGCACCAGTCACACTGAGAAAATTCAACATAATTTCTGTGGAAACTCTGCGGAAATTCCAGATAATTTATATGGAGACGTTCACCACCGTCCGGGTTCGGTGGAAACTTATCCTGATCCAACCGGCCGACAAACTGGGCTGAGAACACTCCGCTGGTGCGAGGGAAGTAACTTTTGTTTTACTCCGCTTCGTCATTGTGGCAGAGTTATGTCCCATTACAGTGTGTGCATTTTTAAAACATCTTTTACACTGTCTGGCTTGTGCTGCGGATGCCCTTTGGTTTCTGATCAGACAAAAACAACAACAAAACCAGCTTACTTCAAGCAGGAATGCTTTTAATAAATGGACACAGAATGCTTTTTTTATGTTACAATACAAAACAATGCAAATTTTTGTTTGACAGGAAACTCCTTTCTCAAGCAACACGGACCACCCAGAACCCGAGCTTAAGGCTAGATGGAATGCGAGCATGAGGCGTGCTCAGTAGACGGCGCATGAGCAACGGGATGGGTAGTAGATGGAACATGATGAAGAGAGAAGCAGCAGAAAGCAGAGCACATGCACAAACAGTGATCAAGGCTGTCCACGAAAACAGAAATTGATAACAAACATAAACAAACAAATAAAAATGAAACAAAAACTACAACTAAAAAACAAAACAAAAACAACTAACAAAAAAAGAAAGAAAGAATAAACTACAGAAAATGTCCGCCAGTTTTACATTAAATTTGTTTTAATGCTCACGTTAACATACATAATACTCTTGTAATTGTGTGTACACAGAATGAAAATCTATCCTAATTCTCAACAAAAATTGACACAGCACAGGCTGTCAATGTCTGGGAGCCCCACTTGGATACCAAGAGTAGTTCTGATCATATTTCACTATCAGTGGCTGGTAAAGAAGGTATACCATTCAAGAGCAGATCCACCGTTTCATTCACTACACTTAACTCTTTCAAACTGTGTTGGCCGCGGGCTTCCGACACTCTCACTGACCGTTGGAGCTGTGTTGGAAGCAGGCTTCTGACGGATGTTTGCGATTTTACATGACAACATGAGAAATGCAAGGGACACAAATCAGGCAGTAAATAGAAGCTTGTCCATTTTCCGTTGTGTTCCCTTCCTTGAATTAATGATGAAATAATTTGGGCCGGTTCTGTGGCGTTTTTTCTATCACATGCGCAACTGGCACACTTTCTTCAAAACAACATGGCGGCATCCAGGCGAAGGTGTAATTTGAACTTCATTAGCCCACAGAGAGTGTAAAATTACTTGATTGAGTGTATAGTTTCTGGTGTATCTTCATTGAAAACATTTCTGTGGTAAAACCTACTCATCTCAGTGGGTTTGTGTCAAGACTGCATGCAGAACTGTGGATTTTGTTGAGTGACTCTGTTGGCCAAAACTGGATTTTTACCCTTCCTTTGCATACCTCTTTGGTCATAAATCAAAAAAGATCTGTCCCCCTCCTTCCTAAAAGTAAGATATTGCTCTTAAACTTCACACTTTAATCTTTTTAAAACTGTTTGTTTGAAGTTTGTACTGTTTGTGGTTATTTTTTTAGATTTTTGTCAAAATGTACCCAAATGGTGCGATTTGAGGGGTCAGCACGCCCATTTTGACTGCAACATGACTGAGTTAATGCTGAGCTAGCTGTCTCCAAAGAGGCACTGGTACGGACGGAGATCCCAGGGGGTGGGGGGGAGGGAGGGCAAGGGTGGGGTTACCCAATGCTGCATTTTCACCGCCACCATGATTTTTTACAATGAGATGGGCGGCAACAAAAACCATTTTCATGTTTCACCAATTGTGAAGGGCAAAGTCACAAGAGAATGCCCATAAACCAAACATTTTGAAGAGACGGGAGAGCCGAAGCGGGGAATCAAACCAATGTCGTCCACTTTCCAGCCTAACTTCTTACTGCTAGGCCAAACCGGCTCCTGCAGCAGCTCCACTAATGGGGTTGGGAGCAATTTAAAGATCAGCCATGCCACATCATGTACAGGCTGTTTGTGGCAACATGGCATTCAAAATTAGCAGTGTTGCATTAACACGGCATTCAAAATTAGCAGTGTTGCATTAACATTGCATTCAGAATTAACAGTCTTGCATTAACATTGCATTCAGAATTAACAGTGCAGCTTTCCAGACACCCCAAGTAAAAACAACAACAGGCAAGCATATAATTACTATATAAACAAGCAAACAAAAAACCACTAGCAGATCCTTCATGTTTATAACATTGGCAGCTCCTGACGTTTTTCCTTATCTCCTTGTCTCTTTACAATGGATGATTTCATGAGGGAGCAGAAAGCTTTGCCAATACCCATCTCACACCAGGATCCAGGGGCCACCAAGGGGCCAGGGGGTTTGGCCCCACTGTGGGTAGGGGGTGGGGGAGGGAGGGGAGCAGAGGGGCTAAAGCCCATTCTTAATTGGGTGAACTGTTAGTTTGCCGAACACACTTCACTCAGTCCAACGAAGTATAACTTGTTTCTTAATTGAGTGCAGACAAACTTTTAGTTCACTAAACACGGTTCAGACAGTTCGACGAACTATACTTCGTTCTTAACTGGCTTATAATGAGATGCAAGCTTCGACTCAAACTTGCAGCAGAAGTGCAGCAGACAGCAATGATCCAAAATGTAGGTTAAAGTCAAGTCAACATACTTTAATCTTCCCTCACAGGGAAATTCAACTAACTGCTATATCATTCTGGGTCCCAGACAAGCTTGCACCTCCCGCAAGTCAACAAATAGGTGAATTCCCTCTGAAGTGAGTGAAGTATCAACACCGTCATCCATTTTCATTTTTATTTCTTCCTCAGCCACAGGAGAGCTCTCTTTGCTCTGGACCAATCAGAGGCAAGGTTTACCGAACTGGGCGAATATTCCCAGAACATGCTGAGTGAAGCTTTTTGGACCCCAAACATAGCTTCACTGCAGTTGGATGAAAACCCCAAACTAGATCCAAAGTTTGCCCAATTAAGAACCAACTATGTTTGCCAAACTTTTTCAGGTTCGATGAATACCCCAAACTAGGTTTGTGAGCAAAAGTTCACCCAAGCAAGAATGGATTTAAGCTGCCCAGCCCAAAGCAATTCTGATATGTTTTGGACCTGGTCATTATTAGCCCCTCAGAGTACACATCAACAAACGCCAAAAATGCTTTGAAGCTTCAGAAGCAGCGCTTTCACCACTTTCTCTGTTATACTAACCAGAGTTTAATAATAATAAAAATAATGACAAATTCTAATTATATCGTGTAAAAAAAGAAAGAATCAACATGCAAGGGAGTTTATTAGCACTCAAAATATGTCACACAAGTACAACAATAAAGACCTGAGTTGCCTACGGTAGCTCTCACCAGGTATTTTGAATGCTAATCTATTAACTCCCTTGAGTGTTGATTCTGCATGAGTGCTCCAGGCCTCATACTGTTTCAGAAATGAGTAAAAAAGGGAAGGGAGAGCTGAAGTCCAATTACAGTACAGTGTAGCACTACCAGCACATCAGTTACACAACAGATTAAAAAACACATGCATAAAACAAGATCTCAGTATCACAAGACACTGATAATGAAGCGTATTAGCGTAATACAAATATATTTGTGTAATTATACTTAAATCAATGTGCGCCAGCAGGCACACACATTGTCTACTAGAACAAGTACCTCTCGCTGCATTTTACAATCAACAAGTAGCAACACAGTGGTAAATGTACAATCAATCAGAATCAGACAGTATACACAAAACATTTTAAGCTGTGTAAATTTAGCTTTGTATAGTCAGAATGCTTGTGTGTGCGGGTGCCTGTGTGTGTGTGTGTTTGTGTGTTGTGTGTTTGTGTTTATGTGTGCTTGTGTGTGTGTGCCTGTGTGTGTGTGTGTTTGTGTTTATGTGTGTGTGTGTGTGAGTTGGGGGGAGGGGGGGTGCACTTAGAATAGTCTCTATGGGCAAGATTTTGCATTTTACAAACATTTTTATTATTATTATTAAAACAATATTTAATATGTGTAATTTTGATTAAATTCAAAAGCACTAGCAAGCCATTAGACATTGCCACACACCCATGAAGCCATACACGTTATTAATTTAACCCCTTCACTGCCCCAGCCCATAAAATATCTGAGCAGACACATTTTCCAGACCTACATAACTATAACAAAATCAATCTACTTTCAGTACTATGAGTATGAGCTTTGACAGAAATCTTTTCAGTGTTTCACATAAAACGAGAAACAGAAAAGAAACTTTCAAAAGGCTTTCAAATTTTGCACTTTTATTCATCATTTTCAAGTGACATCATGGCAGTGAAAGGGTTAAATGCCAACCAAGCAGCACAACACAACAATAAACTGACTAAAAACATCAAGATATCGGCTAAAAAGGTACAGCAACCCCATTAGCAAATGACACAAGCCAGCAAGACGTCCAACAATTTAGAAGTTAATCAGATGTCTAATTAAGACACACAATCCTGCGCTGGAAACCACCAGCTTTGACCAGCACCATGCTGGGTCAGACCATCAATGTTGCTAGTACAGATGTGTTTTTATCGAACAGACATCTGAAACTAGAATGACTGCTAGCATTCTAAAACAAGATCCAAACACGTGAAAAGGTTCAAAAGAATGTTATTTATTAGGACAAAACACAACCTGCAAATTTTCAGGGTAACCCCCTTTATCGAGCTACAAAAACAACTCTTAAGCAACAGTTAAAAGGTTAAAAAAAAAAAAACTATGAAAAATGAGACTGAAAGGTAAACCACATATCTGTTTTTACTTGAGCTGTGTTTTCCTGTCCAGCTCTTGGCAGAAAGTTTTTCACCATTGAACTATTGTCCGTGTGTCGTTTTGTAGCTTGATAATGGGGATTATCCTGAATATTTGCAGGCCATGTTTTTGTCCTAATAAATAGCAATCTTTTGAATCTTTTATGTGTTCAGATTCTGAGCTGTTTTTCGATTGGGTTTTGAGAAGGAAAGACTTGGAGCATTGCATAGAGATTTGGGGAGGGATTTCCAAGTCACTGGTCCTATGTATGAGAAATCACACTTTCCATACTTGTTGAGCTTGATGTGTGGAACAGTGAAAACGCTAAACATTTTTCAAACTCCATATTATAAGGCAGTGAAAGTTGTTCATGGAAACTGGTCAGACAATCACTGTAAATGGTGTGTATGTGTGTGTGTGTAAATATATATATATATATAAAATATCTGTACTACTACTAGAGCTGTAATGGCAAACACACTGCTCCAGTCCCTGTCTAGAACACACACACCCTTCAATTTTTTTCACCACCATTTACGTCACAGTGTGACATGTGTTTGGGTGAGTGTGCGTGTGCTAAACTCATTGTGCAGATGTTGAATGTGCATGCTTCTCCCCAACCTCTTGCTGAGAACATGCATAAAATATATTCCTCCATGAAAGCTGTTTTATGCGCAGGCTAAATTATCATTCTGTCATTCACCCACTCAAATCAAACTGATAACACTTAATAATAATAATAATAATAATGTACATTTATCATGCGCTTATCAGCGCCCTGTTATAATTCCTAAAGGTACAAGAAGCCGCAGTCTAGAGCAAATGAACCATGCAATCAATTTTCTGAGGCCGAATGATCAGACTTCAGCTTCTTGGCATTAGGCTGGCAGTCAATGATGCTTCTGGCCTCAGAATCTGTGCTGCTGCTCTGCTGCTTAGGGCCTGGCTTCTTTGTGCTGCCTAGATCTGGAGACGCTGACTGAGCAGAACGTTTGTTCCGATTCTGGTGAAGGTCTTTGATGATGACAGTTGCTGAGGTGTCCGAAGAGTCCTTACTGTTTGCAGCAGACTCGGGGCTGGGAGTGTCGGTCCTGACGGACTCACTTTCATCCTCCGTGGAGGAGTTTCCTTGGTCCTCTGCTTTGCTTTCAAGCTGGTCCTCCATTTTGACGTCATCTGTTGGCGCTGGAACCGTTTCCGTGAGGGAAACACCCGAACCTGTTTTTACGGCAGAGTTGCGTGACCGGTGATCTTTGGCTTCTGGTCTTGCCTGAGCAATTTTATCATCAGCAACTTTGTTCCCGGAATCAGAAATGGTTTTCTCATCCACTGTGCTGCTTTCTTCTGTCTTCACCGTCTCAGATGCATTTTCCAACTTGACCCTATCTGCAAGATTTTCAGACTTGCTTGATTTTGCAACTGCGTCCCCTTTTCCCGGCAGCAGTTCTTCATCAACCACGGTTGTCAGTGGATACGGCTTCCAGTCTGTTTCGTTTTTGACGAGGGACCGGAGGTTGACAAGTGGCTGTGTGAACTCTGGAATGGCCACGCCCAGTTCCTGGCACAGTCTCTCCATGACAGTGTCCACGTAGGTGGAGATCTTGAGGTGGCACTTTCTGTCATGCTTCGTCGGCTGCAGGTTGACGATGACCAATTTGCCGCCATTGCGCTTGGTCAGCAGAGGGATGTTGCCACTGGGCACGATCTGCAGGGTGGTGCCCAGACACACACTCAGGTCAGCTTGTCTGGAACGCAAATGGAACAAATGGAGAAGGTGCTGCCAACAGGTACGATCTGCAGTATGGTGCCTGGACATGCTCAGATCAGCTTGTCCGGACAAAAAAAAATCTGAAAGAGTAACTGCTAACATTCTAAAACAAAATCCACACACATAAAAGGTTAAAAAGAACATGATTTATTATGTGCTTCTGTCATAATAAATAGAATTCTTTTTAACCTTTTATGTGTTTGGATCTTGTTTGAACATAAACAATGCACCAAACAGAGAGAACAAACATGCTGCAGCTGGGTATATATACAAATTCTGCAAGGTGGTACCAGAGGCATAGTTCAGGATCTGTGCGAGAGTCGAGGTAGCCGTCCTGGGCTGTCTGTCCTAATAAGCCTTATGGTTTCAGAGGACGTAAAGCAATACTGAACCGTGCTCACGCATTGGTCTCAGCTTGTCCCTAATACGTCAACCGATATCCGAGGATATTAAGCAACACCCGAAGAAAAGTGGGACCAGACATGCTCAGGTCATCTGGTCTGGAACTCAAGACCAACTGCATGAACTGGAGAACAAACATGCTGCTGGGCACAATTTACAGCGTGAGGCTATTACAGGATCAGAGCACTTTGCCTGGACACAAAAAAACATGCACCAATGTAGAACATTATGCTGCTTGGAACATTCTGCAAAGTAGTGCCCAGACACACTCAGACAGGGTTCATACAGAAAAATCCTTTCAAAATTCGCAAACTTTTCACAATATGGCACAGAAAAGCAACACAAAGGTACGCAGCTCTTCCACACATCCGGTAAAGGGGCACAACCCTTAATGTAGCCAATGGCCAACGCACTCTATCAGTCAAAACTGATTGGAAGTACATTCTTTGTGATTTTGCACAGCAAATTCATTTTTTGTTAAACTACTGTTTGGTGTTGGGAAATGCAGTTTCTGAGAGATAAACTGATAGTTTTTCCCTAGTGCTCAGAAGACCACAAAATTCACAAACTTTCACAGACCCCACTCAGTTTTCACAGACTCTCAAGGCCTTGAAAAGCTTATCCCATTTCCCCCAAACTTTCATAGTTCAGGAGCTGTGTGAGAGTTGAGGTGGCCATCCTGGGCTGTCCATCCTAACGAGCCTTCTGGTTTCTGTGGACATAAAGATTTACTGCACCGTACTTCGGCATTGGTCACAACTTGTCCCTAATATGTCAACTGACATCTGAGGACATTAAGCATCACTTCATCATCATCACCCCAAACTTTCAAAGACCTTCAAAGACTGTGGGAACCCAGTCAGATAATTTTGCCTGGACACAAGTAAAACCACATCAATGGAGAACTAACACGTTGATGCAGGGCACAATCAACATGCAGGTGAACACTTAGGTCAGCCTAGAGAGAGAACAGGCATGTTGTGCTGGATGTCATCAAAGGTATTACATATGAAAACAGTGCAGTCCTTATTGCCTGCTAAGGCAAAAAAGTGAGGAATGATTTCCCTTGAATCGAGTTGGCACTGCTCTCCCGACAACAACAGGAACATCACACAGACCAGAAAGTGTCACCAGAAAGATCCATCATAACTATGCCATACATCCTGACAACAGCAGGAACATCACACAGACCACAAAGTGTCACCAGAAAGATCCATCATAACTATGTCATACATCCTGACAACAGCAGGAACATCACACAGACCACAAAGTGTCATCAAAAAGATCCATCATAAGTATGCCATACATCCTGACAACAGCAGGAACATCACACAGACCACAAAGTGTCATCAAAAAGATCCATCATAAGTATGCCATACACCCTGACAACAGCAGGAACATCACACAGACCACAAAGTGTCATCAAAAAGATCCATCATAAGTATGCCATACATCCTGACAACAGCAGGAACATCACACAGACCACAAAGTGTCAACAAAAAGATCCATCATAAGTATGCCATACATCCTGACAACAGCAGGAACATCACACAGACCACAAAGTGTCATCAAAAAGATCCATCATAAGTATGCCATACATCCTGACAACAGCAGGAACATCACACAGACCACAAAGTGTCATCAGAAAGATCCATCATAATATGCATACATCTGACAACAGCAGGAACATCACACAGACCACAAAGTGTCATCAAAAAGATCCATCATAAGTATGCCATACATCCTGACAACAGCAGGAACATCACACAGACCACAAATGTCACGCTCTAGTATGCTCATCCGAAAATAAAAAAGATCCATCATAAGTATGCCATACATCCTGACAACAGCAGGAACATCACACAGACCACAAAGTGTCACCAAAAGATCCATCATAATATGCCATACATCCTGACAACAGCAGGAACATCACACAGACCACAAAGTGTCATCAAAAAGATCCATCATAAGTATGCCATACATCCTGACAACAGCAGGAACATCACACAGACCACAAAGTGTCATCAGAAAGATGATCAATCACGAGTAGGCCATATATCATTCTTTTCTCACAGTTTCACATCTGCTTCATAGGCAAACCAGCAACTGCAGAAATGAAAAGCATGCACTCATTACATCTCACCTGCTAAACTCGTCAGCCCGCTCTAGGTCATGCTCTGGTAGAGACGCCTCCCAGTCCAGGACTGTGTCATGCAGTGAGCCCCTGGGATACAGCACACAAACACCGCCTTGTTGTATCCATCAGTCACCACACAAACACCACCCCATCATATCCATCAGTCACCACACAAACACCACCCCATCATATCCATCAGTCACCACGCAAACACCACCCCATCATATCCATCAGTCACCACACAAACACCACCGTCCCACCAATCCATCAGTCACCACACAAACACCACCCCATCATATCCATCAGTCACCACACAAACACCACCCCATCATATCCATCAGTCACCACACAAACACCACCCCATCATCAGTCACCACACAAACACCACCCCATCATATCCATCAGTCACCACACAAACACCACCCCATCATCAGTCACCATACAAACACTACCTTGTTGTATCCATCAGTCACCACACAAACACCACCCCATCATATCCATCAGTCACCACACAAACACCACCCCATCATCAGTCACCATACAAACACTACCTTGTTGTATCCATCAGTCACCACACAAACACCACCCCATCATATCCATCAGTCACCATACAAACACTACCTTGTTATATCCATCAGTTACCACACAAACACCACCTTGTCAAATCCATCAGTCAGCACACAAACACCACCCATCACATTCATCAGTCACCACACAAACACCACCTTGTCAAATCCATCAGTCACCACACAAACACCACCCATCATATCCATCAGTCACCACACAAACACCACCTTGTCACATTCATCAGCCACCAAACACCACCTCGTCACATTCATCAGTCGCCACACAACCACCACTTCATCATATTCATCAGTCACCACACAAACACCACCTCATCACATTCATCACTCATCATACAAACATCTCATCATACCCATCAGTCACCACACAAACGCTTCATCAGTCACCACACAAACATCACCTCATCCCATTCATCAGTCATCACACAAACATCATCTAATCACATTCATCAGTCACCACACAAACACCACCTCATCACATTCATCAGTCACCACACAAACACCACCTCATCACATTCATCAGTCACCACACAAACACCACCTCATCACATTCATCAGTCACCACACAAACACTGCCTCATCACATTCATCAGTCACCACACAAACACCACCTCATCACATTCATCAGTCACCACACAAACACTGCATCACATTCATCAGTCACCACACAAACACCACCTCATCACATTCATCAGTCACCACACAAACACTGCCTCATCATATCCATCATTGCCTCAGTCAGACACCTGGTCAGTGACTACACAAACACTACCTCATCATATCCATCACTGCCTCAGTCAGACACCTGGTCAGTGACTACACAAACACTACCTCATCACATCCATCACTGCCTCAGTCAGACACCTGGTCAGTGACTACACAAACACTACCTCATCATATCCATCACTGCCTCAGTCAGACACCTGGTCAGTGACTACACAAACACTACCTCATCATATCCATCACTGACTCAGTCAGACACCTGGTCAGTGACTACACAAACACTACCTCATCATATCCATCACAGCCTCAGTCAGACACCTGGTCAGTGACTACACAAACACTACCTCATCATATCCATCACTGAGACACCAGGCCAGTCAACTCTAGAAACCATTCAACTGGTCAATCAGTCAGATTAAATCACATACCCACAATCAGTAATCACATGGTCAAGCAGTCATGTTAAATAACCAATAATGCTGTCAGTCAGTCAACTTGACTAATAGATGATCTTCGGAAATCCAGGGGACTGCACTTGGTAAGAGCCTTCGGGCATGGACCTGTATATATATATATATATATATATATATATATATATATATATATATATATATATATATATATAGGTCCATGCCTGCGGGTGTAGCGCAGAGTAGGCACGCTTTTGTTGGGGGTACAGTGAGCACATGGGCAAGATGACGGATACCCGTAAACAAAAGGCAGAAAAGGCATCAGAAATGCCAGTCAAGCACTCACTGTTCGTGGGGAACATGCAGATCGGATAGTAGGTTCCCCAGCTGGTAGTCTAGTATAATTTACAATAGGTCTATGCCTGAAGATCTAAAACTGTCACAGATCGGCTCTTCTCCACTGCTGCCTCCTTTCAGGGGACTTCACTCTCCCAGAGTACGAAAACACTGTCAAATTATCTTTGCCTGTTATTTCCAGAAACTGTCTATTGCCACAGTCAGTCAACTTGACCAATTAACAGGTAAATCCCTCAAATAACCACTCAGCCGGTCAATCAGTCACACTTCATTAAACAACCAATCATATGGTCAATATTAACCAATCAACTGGTCAATCAGTCACACTTCATTAAACAACCAATCATATGGTCAATACTAACCAATCAACTGGTCAATCAGTCAGCTCAAATCCAACAATCAGTAAAGTACTTAAATGGTCAATCAGTCAACTCTTAACACCAAACCAACAACTGAACAGAACAGAACCCATATTAAGGGACTTTAGTCCTGTACGTACCTGCATATACCTCTGGATTTAATCTGGGTGCATACATTTCCTGTGGGCTTTTCTCCAATGGTCGGCAAGCACTTGCTCCGGATATACTGAGAGAGAAATAAAGACAGCAGCTGTGTTGTATGATAATGTACTCACAATTTTGTGCATGTGTGTCTGTCACTGTGTGTGTGTGTGTGTGCGTGTGTTGTTTGTGGACACTTGTTGCACTGTTCCACAGACATGTTTAACCGTGTGTGACACTTGTTGCACTGTTCCATAAACATGTTTACCTGCATGTGACACATGATGCACTGTTCCACAGACATATTTAACTGTGTGTGACACTTGTTGCACTGTTCCATAAATATGTTTACCTGCATGTGACACATGATGCACTGTTCCACAGACATATTTAACTGTGTGTGACACTTGTTGCACTGTTCCATAAACATGTTTACCTGTGTGCGACACTTGTCACACTGTTCCATAAACATGTTGCCATGGAGTTCAGACAGCCGATCACGAGGAAATCCTGAACGAAGGTGTAAGCCATCCACATTCTGCGAGATGACATATTGCACAATTCCTGGACAGAATAAAGACTAGGTGTAACAGTAACAACTACAGGTACAATAGACACACGCATACTTTTTATTATTATAATTATATACACATACAAAAATGATACATGCAAAGAGTATGCAAGAGTGCACATGCACACACAAGGATCAGGTACATGAAAATAAAACTATTTCACTGCACGCAGGGTTCATACAAAAAATCCTTTCAAAATTCACAAACTTTTTACAAGCCTTTGTAATATGGTGCAGAAAAGCAACACGAAGGTATGCAACTCTTCCGCACATCTGGTAAAGGGGCGTAACCCTTCCTATAGCTGATGGCCGATGCACTGTATCAGTCAAAACTGATAGGCAGTGCGTTCTTTGTGATATTGTACAGCGATTTGTTTTTAAACAACTGTTCAGTCTTGAGAAGTGCAGTTTCTGACTGATAAGCTGATAGTTTTTCCCTAGCACTCTGAAGAACACAAAATTCACAAACTTTCACAGACCCCACTCAGTTTTCACAGACCCCGCTCAGTTTTCACAGACTCCGCTGTTTTCACAGACCCCACTCAGTTTTCACAGACCCCACTCAGTTTTCACAGACTTTCAAGGCCTTGAAAAGCTTATCCCATTTTCCCCAAACTTTCATAGTTCAGGAGCTGTGTGAGAGTTGAGGTGGCCCTCCTGGGCTGTCCGTCCTAACAAGCCTTCTGGTTTCCGTGGACGTAAAGCTCTATTGAACCATGCTTTGGCATTGGTCTCAGCTTCTCCCTAATAATAGTAATATGTCAACTGACATCTGAGGACATTAAGCAACACTACCTACCTACCTCCCAAACTTTCAAAGACCTTCAAAGACCATGTGAACCCTGTGGATGATCAGTTTAGCTGTATGTCACTTAAATAGTGTGCCTTACATCCTTCAGTTAAACTTAAAGTGCATGTTTTACACTCTCTTTGTTGGTTTTCTTACACCTCACCAGAAACAAACTTCCAAATAAGGGACACATGTTTGGAAAGGATGGAATGCAAAGTTAAAGACAAGTTTAAGAAAATAAACTTAGAAAACAGTTAATAGAAGCTGTACTCCAAATTGCAACAATAATGATAGTGACACTTCAGCAACCAAAGCAAGTCTGCTAATTAATGTGCTTTGCAGGCATACAGCATCAGCACCAGTTACAACCCATCCGGTGTTGGCAAGGAAGCTCTGCACAGCGCCACATAAGACTATGGTGGCAACACTGAACAAGTTAACCCATTCTGCCCCAGACCGCCTACTCTTTTTTCTTACCTCGTGACCCCAGACTGCCCAGTAGCAGCCAGCTAGCAGACCCTCCATACTAGCACCTCGGCTTATGCAAATAGGAACGGGATTCTCGTGAGACTTGTACTTGTAGCCTCGTTTCTGCTATTGTTTACTACTTCTGGTGATGTCCTTTGTTCGAAGTTCGATGGAGTTTAAGAGACGCTGTGAATTTTCAAAGTTGCGTGATGGTCACATGATAGATGCACGAAAATAAACCAAAGCTCTTCTGTTAGAAATGGCATCGGAGCTTCATCCTTTGAGATTTGAACTGCAAATTTGGCACAGTCGCTTACCGTGGGCACCCTAACAAACTCACACTCACAGAGCTTCATCTTTGGAGATTCAAACTGGAAATGTTGCCATGTCATTTACCCCGTAGGCACCCAGATGACAATCAGATGCAGACATTTCTGACTTGGGATTTATTTATTTTTTACGTTTTTGTTTTGAGTGAAAAAAAATCAAAACCTGTTGGATATACACGAACAATGTATTTGCAAACTGGGAAAAATACGAAGTGAGCTGAAACTTTTGTTTGGTGTTTAGTATTGATTTTTAAAGTTGTATACTGGGATCATTTGACACAGTTACTTCCCTTCACATGGGATTTCATAGCGAAAGGGCAGTGGCTGGTCTGGGGCCAAGTGGGTTAAACTCATGATAGCAGACAAGCTACCTGCTTTGTGTAGTGCCACAAGCGCCATGTGAGTCAGGGTCGGGCGAGCCGCTTCGAAGGTCACATCAATCTGCGGTTTCTCGCCACGTTGTTCCAAGGTCCACACTCCTGAAGCAATAACCCAGTGCAGGGTAAAGTCCAATTTACTTTGATTAAGAACTTATGTAAACTAGCAGTAGCATGTTGATAAGGTTACCACACTGTAGCTTCACTTTTTTAAAGGCCTGCCTTGGTTCAGGCTGAATCATAACATGCTGACACCAGACAGAACACGAAATGAGAAATGTCACGCCCATACCACAGACATAAAGTTGCCTTTATAATCTCTGTGGGCCAAAAGCCTGAATGCTTTATTGAGGTAATTACTGAATTAGTAAATAGCACTTAGCAGGGGTGGTCTAAAGTGACAAAATAAAACACACCACTGTAAATGTGTTTGTAAGCCATGACAACTCAGAAAAAAGAAAGGAAAAAAGGTTGAAATCTAAAAAAACATTCCCAATCTCAGAATCTGTTCTGTCTCTAGTCTGTCCATCTCTTTCATAGGTGGTTCACTCATTTTTGAGGACCAGAGTAACTGAAATTGATGGGACACCAGTAAATTCTGTGATTCATTTCCTGGTCCCTTAGACCAGTTAAACATTTCAGGCAATCTCCAGCCCCGCACACTGCGCACACATCATACATTCACTGATTCAGTCACTCCACCCATGACTGACCTTTGGGACCCCTGAAGTCTGGAATTCCTGCAGACGTGCTGATGCCAGCCCCAGTGTGAAAGACGACAAAAGAGCTGCTGCGCACCATCTCCACCAGCTGCTTCACTTTGGTGTCCAGCACCTGGGGTGAATCAAACTTCTCCGGCTGCCCACACTTTCCTTTGTTGCCATATTCAGACAATCCTTCTGCATAGTTGACTGCCATTGTTGCTTTTGTTGACCCTGGAAATTACATGGTTGCCATGTTGGTGACTACAATTACTAGTATTAATTACTTAGACTGGCAGTCAAATGAAAAGCTCAGAATTCTTCAGATGCTTTAAAGTTAAATCAAAAAGAGTCTAACTGAGTAACTCCAAGTCCAAGACCATCTTTGAAAGAATGTATTATCTGTTCTTCTTCTCCTTACTACCTTTAATTAGTAAATAGTAATTCCTGAATTGGCCACACAAGGGATTTTAACTTGGTGTCATTCTGAAGTGTCACTCCATAGTATTTGTTTGATAAGTCTTCTTGGACTTGGAGGGTGTGATCTTGGAGAGCGCAAATTGTATTAGTTGCTATTACATAAATACATGCAAATACTGAGACTAGTAGGACTGGGAGTAAGACAGACCCATGAGGGGCTGTGTTTTACTTTTTGTGATAGGACACTGACACTGTGACAGGTGCTGAACTTGTCAGGAAGAAAATCAATATCCTGTTCTCTGTCATAATGTCATACTCATAGTCACAGCTTCAGCCTCTGAAATAGTGAAAACCTTCTTTCTATAGTCTATAAAAATAATTACTGAATTAGCTGTTTGATGATGGTGTTGCTGGTTACAGGCTGGGTCAGAGATGACTCTAGAATGCAGTGATGGACAGGCCTTTGATTTTTTTCTTGAATAAGAATTAAAATAAGCCTTTGAGTTTGATGTACACAAGGGAAAGGCATTAGCCGAAGATTGATCCTTGTGGCACACTTTACCCTTACCCTAATGGGATAAAGTATTCTGCTTTTGTTTATTGGTTTCACCAAGTACTGTGTATAAACACATCACTGTATGTCTAGTGCATGTGTGCATATATATGTATACAATTAATGCATTATTCCTTGGGTATGTCTCTTACTGTCTTAGTCTTAAAATATAATAAAATTAACAAAAAATATAAGTATTTTCATCATGAGTGTATGTGCATTTATATAAATATATTATAAATGTGTTAAAATAAGACAAACTTGAATTATTTTCTTATTTAGTATCCATCCCATTCCTGTTTGTTTTCTTACGTCATATTTAATTAAGTTGCATCATAAAGCTGATGAATCTCAAATAAAGTCTTCAGTCCGCTGCTGCTCCGTCAGTCAGTGAATTTCCACAAGTGATGTAGCTTTAAACAACCAAACGCAGGATGTTGCACCTGCAGACTGTCTGCAAGTTTTCAATTATTTGTTTTTACTTCATTTCATTGGTAGGGGCAGATGTAATCATTGGTGATTGACGTCACTGTAGAACTATGTATGCCCAGTGAGCACTGCCCGTGTTTGGCTCTGCAGCACAGAGAGAGAAAAAGAAATCCCGGCAACAATACAGCAATTACAACACCCATACCTACTGACTGCCGAAGAAAAGATAGCGGTGAGTACAATCTGCAGCGTGGACCTTTAAAAATATACGTAGAGGAGTATTTTTATCCTTATTTCACGCTAAAATCAGCCCGCAAAACCTCATCCACACAACCTCCGGGTTTTGTTGATACCGCCATGGTCATTTGCATAAATGTCTTCTTACACCACTATAGTACAATTTGTACTGGCCTTCTCAGATCTGACGAAAATAATATTTTCTGAACGATTTAAAAAAATTGTCATGATTTGTCTTTTGAATTTTGTCCATGCGCCTAATTTTAGCCCCCCCCCCCCCCCAATTATAAATCAGTAGAAGTTGAAAATAGATGGGGGGTGGGGGGGTGGAGGGTACTCAAAAACCCACTAGACCACACATTTTTTTGTTGACTGCCACTTTTACTAGAACACTGCAACATGTCATCAAAAGTTCACTCTACAGAGCTTGAACACAAAAAATCTGTGAAACAAATTATAGTATTTTTTCTTTTTTTATGGAGCGCTGTCATATAGTCACTGACTGAGAAGCTGTGTGTGTGTGTGTGTGTGTGTGTGTGTGTGTCAGTGTGTGTGTGTGTGTGTGTGTGTGTGTGTGTGTGTGTGTGTGTGTGTGTGTGTGTGTGTGTGTGTGTGTGTGTGTGTGTGTGTGTACATGCATGTGTGCTTTATTTCTCTTCTTTCTGCTTTATTCTGTCATAGTGTCCACTTTCAACACTCTGCAGATTGAAAAGCAAACTCTGACTTGAACGGTCCGCCTCAACTTGTCAGTTACCATCGTGTGTGTGACCTTTTTGCATGCATACACACACGGGGGATCTAATGTTATAGTCTCATCCAAAGGACTTTTGTCAGAGTCAGAACAGAGTTTTGACTATGAAGATATCTCAGGGCGGACACAAAGCCCAGCACATAACGGTCACCCATCCATGAGGTGACCATGCTCAACGTTTTGGCTTCGGAGAGTGAATGTTTGGGCGTGATCCTTAATTTTATGATTTTTTCTGGTTTAAAGTCTTGCAAGGGTAGTAACTCTGCAGGCATAAACTTCCGTTTTGTGTGGATTGTTTCACCACGATGCCAGCAGGTATTCCCAAACATGTCAAAAACAGATCTTTGTGTGCATATTCTTAAAGAGTACCACGGAGAACTTGTGGCCAAAGTAGGAGCATGTTTGATAAGGAACGGGTGTGCAGCGTTGAGACAGCTTGCATCTGCAGTAGGCGTGTCACAAGCAAAGGTAGGGGTCCGGCACAGTGCGATCATAGCTCTATCTTTAGTCTTACTAATAGTAATACACCGTATTTCTTATTAAAAAAAACACGTGCATGTGTACTCGAGAATAAAGGACAGTGGCAAAAAATCTAGAATTGATTTTCTTGCCGATTTTGGCTTCCAAGGCTGTGTCTTAAAAAATTATAATAGATTATTAATAATGTTAATAACCACAACTGTTCCTTGTTTTGTTGATGTTTTTGTTTCTTGTATAAAGTGTGGCCATAATTCACCCATAAGTAGTCAAAGAAGCAGCACTGTCACATGACATAACTGTGGCACCTTCACAACATGCTGTAAAGTGTTTCTTTGCTGCATGAAGTAAAGGAAAGGAAACTCAGTCATACAGACTACTGAGAACACAAGTTTTTAACAGATGCTGAAGTGGTACAATACTCCAGTTGTGGTAAACAAATGCAAAAATCAGGATGGATTTTATACCATTGTCCCAGGATTTAAAACCATAGATTATAACATTGATGTTATATATATATATATATATATATATATATATATATATATATATATATATATATATATATATATACATACATATATTTATATATAAGTAGCTATGCCACACCGTGCTCAAGAATGGTCTTGAATCGGGCAAAATCGGGCGACGTCCATGGATTTATGACTTTGGATAAAGACTGAAGCCAAACATGCCACCTTTTGTGAATATTATATGAATAAAACTTCACAAGAAATGATTGAAGAATGTGTCCGTTATGTTTTTAATTGTGATTATTTAATATTAACAACCAAAAAATATAAGGCTTTCGCATCTTCTCTTGCTTTGGGCCCCACATTTGGAATTCATTCCCACAAGACCTTAGACATTGCTCAACCCTGTCATCTTTTAAAGCCAAACTGAAAACCTTCCTCTTCTCACAGTACATATCCATCCTAACTAATATCAGTACCCAGTTTCTGCTACAGTCATTGTGTGTGTGTGTTTGTGTTTGTAGTGCATTTTTTTTTTTTTTTTTGTATGATTATAATGATATAATATAATACTGTATGTAAATCTTTTTGGTAGGACTATGCTGTACATGTGTATAGAATATATCATAAATTCATATTTAGGTTAATAATAATATCTAAATATGTATCATGTGAGCACTCAGGGCGTTGATGAGCGCTTGATAAATGTACATTATTATTAGTAGTATGTGTATCTTTGCTGTTTCTACAGGTGCAAAAGGCTTTGCTGATCCTGATTCAGCATGGAATGGTGGAGTTTTTTCAAAACAAACATGACACAATTGACTACAAAATTGATGTAGACAGAGTGATACACCACTTACAGTTCCCAAAGTAAGTCTTGCACATCATTATGAAAATTTATGGAAGTAATCTTGAAACTGAATGTGGAACAATAGAAATTAGAAACAAAAATTCAGTGCAGTACAATGTGATTGGGATTTGTGTGAAAAATACATTGTCTCTGGCACAGCTCCTCTATACCTCTCTGAGTTGGTTCATCTCTACTCTCCTCACTCTCTTCACTCCACCTCAGGCTATTACAAGACTGAGCACTATAAATAATCTCATTATTATTATTATTATATTATTATTATTATTATAGATTTGCATACCATTACCAGTTACAGTAACAGCTTTAGCATCAGACACACAGTGTGACTTGTATACTGTTGCAGTGTTGGTGTTGATTACAATAATATCAGAAATTTCTGTAACTATCTCTGCAGTGGACATGACATAATTTTGCTGCATCATTATGCCTGGTCTCTAGAGCAGAGGTCAACACCAACAACAACAAAAACATGTAATGTACTGTAGAGAATTGCTGTGGCGATATCCATGGCAGAACAATGCAATCTTTGAAGTGTGTGAGTAATTTATACACCAAACAAAAATTAAACAAATTGTTTATGAAATTATAATTACTGATATTGTGGTAATGTACTAGTTACTGTTGCATCACTTTGCAGAGTGGTGCAGTGTGCGGGTCGTCTCTATGGTGATGCAGCAGAGATGTTGGTGGAGGAACTGCTGCTGCAGGGTCGTGCTCAAATGAATGTCCTTGTCACCACGGTAACGGGCCAGGTCAACGAAGCCCTCAAGGCCCAAGGTCAGTTGGAAAATTAACCAAACCAAACACTACAACTTAGAAGAGGGTCGTTGTGCTTTCTTAAGCTGTGCTGTTTTAAGAAATATTTATTTTTTATTTTTTAAGATAATAAGAACCAGTGAAGGTTGGCTTCTTTATTGGATGAAATGAACCAGGACCTGTTACCTCAAATCTCGTTGGCTTCTCTGCTGAGTGAGTTGAACCTGTCTTGTTCCCTGGCTCAGGTGGGGAGGAGGTGCAGCCCAGCTTTGTGCGAGACAAGTTTGAACGACTGGTGATAACCCACTTCATCAAGCGCTGCAGCATCCCCATCAAGGATGACAAGGGCAAGGTTGTCTCCATTCAGCCCCCACCTGAACAGATGATGTACATTGTGCCGGTGAGAGAGATGGAAGGTAAGTGTGTGATTTGGTGTGGCCACACCTGTCTTCTTGAAAGGGAATAGACATCATGGCACCCATTTAATTTAATTTTGTTTTCAACCGGGTAGCTGGCATGAGCAAATTAGGCCTTGAACTGAACATTCTGGTTTGCCGCAGTCCTTAGTCTTTGTTTACAGAAGTTCTTCACCCTTACAGTTACACACCTTCCTGGCAGCTCTGTTTCTCTGCAGACACCTGAGTCAGACTCCTTGTCCAGTGTGATCTGCTGCTTTTTTCTTCTTCTTTTTATCCCCTGTCTTCCCTGCAAACCAGATTACACCACAGACTCGGTCAGTCAGTGCTTGTTGCTGTATCTTTTATCATCTCATGCCAAGAGTTCTCAGGGGAAATAAATGTGCCTTCTTTTGTCTTATGGTTGCAGTGTGTGACACAGAATTACAGTCCCTTTTTTCTTCTTCTGTTGATGCAGGTGGTGCTGTGAAGGTGAAACAGGAGCCAGGAAGCCAATCGACAGGAGAGCCACCCACCAAAAAGTTGAAGCTGGAAGGCGACCACACCGCAACGGTGAGCAAGCCAACAAGTAGTAGAAGCAATTGGATTTTAAATTTAACATCCTGTCATCCATACAGGGTCACCTCAGGTCAAACAGGCCAGCGGACATGTGCAGCAGACCATGTGTTTCAATCACAAGTCTGCCCATTGTATGCACTTGTCTATGCCTATAGGAGGTAATGTAGATCTTATGTAGATACACCAGAACCACTCTGTTAAGTGTTAACTCATTGGTGATACAGTTTTTTGGCCCCTTGTTTCCTAGGAAATGGATGATTCTGAGCGTTTGTTTGTTTGTTTGTTTTTAATCATTAAAAACAACAGCAATTACAGTTAGGACAAAAAACTTAAGTGTTTCCCCAGGGGTGATTACCTCCCTTTATAGGTGCTAAAATTTCTTACCAGGAATCTAAGTCTTCAGTTTTCCACTGTGGTGCAAAATGGGGATTTTTTTTTTTTTTAGATGCATACTGACTACCTCTTCATCCAAGCTCTGAATTCCTGAATTATACTGTCTGAAAATATTTCACTACATTTACCGTCTAAAATAAGCTGTGTAGCTTCAGCGGCAACAGTATCATCAACAAAATGATGTTGGCTGCTTTTCGGAAGAAGAAGAAGAAAAAGAAATACTGCATCGCTTGGTAGCCATTTTGGACCAGCGCTTTAGCGTCGCCTCCCCTAATTTCAAAACAACCACATCTCTGTTCTCCACCACTGTTGTTTAGTCGAAGGGAGGATACACATGTATTGCAAATACATGCGAGGAGGCTTTCGGAGTTTTCATCCTTTGTACCACCCCCGTGACTTTTCACACAATTTTTTTTTAAATGGTCGCTTCATTTGATGCGCCACATCGCCAAGCGTGCAGTGAGTAATCACATCATATGAAGTGATACATCACCAGTGAGATAAGGCCAATTTCATTGTATATAGTGGTCTATGGGAGGTAACAGAGATAGGCAGAGAATGTAATGTAATGTTACGTAAAGTGTTAGATTTGATCATCTTATTTGCCAGGTTCTGTTTATATGAATGTTAAACACTAAATAGCAAAAACGTAGACACTAAATGGGGGGGGGGGGGGGGGGGGTTCTCTCCACAATCATGAGTTACAGTTTTTGAATATCCATCGAAGTGGTGTACTTACAGCGCTGGCATGGCTGGTGCCACATGAAACTGCTGCTGTCTCTGCGCGTTCTGCGTACACCATCCAACCATGCACCATGTCACTTCATACCTAAGGTGCACGTGTGTTTAGCTGTAACCTTCACTTTGGGCAGAATAACCGGGATCTTTTACATGCTACTGCGGTAACATAGGGGTGGAGTGGATACCGAAAAAAGAGTCAGCATAGAAAGTTGACTCTAGAGAAGAAAATTCTTCTGCCGCTCCTGCAAGTATTTGAACCCACGACCTTTCAATCACAAGTCTGGCGCTCTAACCACTGAGCTATCCCCGCTGCCTGATGTTTTCATTAATACATGCATGCTCAGACAAGATTTGTGAGTTATGCTGTGTGATACCCAGGATGGGACTGAGGACACAGCGGTATACTGGGAGGTCAACCATCAACGATTCCTTCAACATTTCCGCGACCAGACCCTTGTCGCTGCTGTCGCCAGTCGACTGGACAATGAGGTATGCATTTCTTTGCATCGTCTTTCTCACTGCAGCAAATGCAGCTTTGGTGATGGTTTTCTCTGTCACCGACTGGATCTGTTCTCAAGTGAGAACTACCTCTGAATGCTGTAGTTATCGTAGCCAGAGATGATATTGGATGGTTCTGTTCAGTTCGGTTCAGTTCAAGATAGTGTGTATGCTCCACCCTTTCACTGATGACATTAGTTATTGCTGCATACAACAAAGTGGAACAGTTCTCAATATGCTTGTTTATTTCTCAGAAACTGAGGCAGCAGCTGTGTTTGTTACTTTCAGAAAGCTGCGGAGGTACTGCGGACAATACTGCGGCACTGTGAGAAGTCAACCAACCCTACAGCTTTGGTGACCCAGCCCATGACATTCTATGATGTAGGTGGCATGGCAGCTGGTGTGTGTGTGCGTTTTGTGTGTGTGTGTGTGTGTGTGTGTGTGCGTGCATGCATTTTGTGTGTGTGTGTGTGTGTGTGTGTGTGTGCATGTGTGTGAGGTGGGGATGTGTCTATGAGCTGGGATGAGCTGGGGATGTGTGTATGAGGTGGAGATTGTGTGTGAGGTGGAGATGTGTGTGTTTGAGGTGGGAATGTGTGTGTGAGGTGGAGATGTATCCATGTCAGGTGGGGATGTGTGTGTGTGTGTGTGAGGTGGGGATGTGTGTGTGAGCTGGGTTGAGCTGGGGATGTGTGTGTGTGAAGATGTGTGTGTGTGTAAGGTGGGGATGTGTGTGTGTGTGTGAGATGGGGATGTGTGTGATGTGGGGATGTGTGTGTGAGCTGGGGATGTGTGTGTGAGCTGGGTTGAGCTGGGGATGTGTGTGTGAGGTGAAGATGTGTGTGTGTGTGAGGTGGGGATGTGTGTGTGTGTGTGAGATGGGGATGTGTGTAATGTGGGGATGTGTGTGTGAGCTGGGTTGAGCTGGGGATGTGTGTGTGAGGTGAAGATGTGTGTGTGTGTGAGGTGGGGATGTGTGTGTGTGTGTGAGATGGGGATGTGTGTAATGTGGGGATGTGTGTGTGAGCTGGGTTGAGCTGGGGATGTGTGTGTGAGGTGAAGATGTGTGTGTGTGTGAGGTGGGGATGTGTGTGTGTGTGTGAGATGGGGATGTGTGTAATGTGGGGATGTGTGTGTGAGCTGGGTTGAGCTGGGGATGTGTGTGTGAGGTGAAGATGTGTGTGTGTGTGAGGTGGGGATGTGTGTGTGTGTGTGAGATGGGGATGTGTGTAATGTGGGGATGTGTGTGTGAGCTGGGTTGAGCTGGGGATGTGTGTGTGAGGTGAAGATGTGTGTGTGTGTGAGGTGGGGATGTGTGTGTGTGTGTGTGTGAGATGGGGATGTGTGTGTGGGGTGGGGATGTGTGTGTGTGAGGTGGGGGATTTGTGTGTGAGGTGTGGGGATGTGTGTGTGAGTTGGGGATGTGTGTGTGTGTGTGTGAGCTGGGATGAGCTGGGGATGTGTGTGTGAGCTGGGGATGTGTGTGTGAGCTGGGATGAGCTAGGTATGTGTGTGTGAGGTGGGGACATGTGTGTGAGCTGGGGATGTGTGTGTGAGCTGGTGATGCATGCATGCTGTGTGCAACTGAAAGACAGGGGTTTGTTTTACCCTGCTTCTTCAGCAACACCAGTAACTTGTCTCGATAGTGGGCTCTTCACCTGTGTGAGACTTTGGGTTTGACATCCGAGGACATTAAGAACCAAGTAGTAGTAGTAGTAGGTTTGAATTGTTCTCAGAAAAAAATACTAGCTTTAACTATTCAGCAACACTACTAGTTCAGGGTACTCTGTGGTTCAGTGAAGCTGGTTTGCATTAGTGAATGCCCTCTGTAATCTTTCACGCAAGATGTCGCGAGAGGTCGCAGCGTCACCTCCGGGCCAATTTCTGAGTAGGCGTTGCTTCACGCTGTGTATTACCAACGGAAGTTGAACCTAGACTTGTGAAGCAGTACAAATGCCACCACTGTTGCAGTTGCAAAAATTACCGGGGAAAGGGGATGGAGGGTGGAAAAAAAGTGTCTTTGTGTCATTTTCTGGCTGACCAGAAGATTGCAAGTTCATGGAAAAAATGCGTTTTGGGGCATCCTATAGCACGAGCAGCTAGTTATTGCTTGTTGCCAGACACATTCTGACTACAGGCCTCCAAAAATGTCTTTAAAGTTGGCAGAGTAAAATTTGCAAATTCACAGACACTGCCTTCCATTGTGAAGAAAGTACGCACTGGAAGTAAAAGCAGCCAAGGGACTTAAGCGATGCCAGGCAAAAGTCAAGGGAGTTAACGACCCCCCTGAACTGCCTAATAGTTACCAACATTATCTAAAGGTTCCTGTTATTGTAATTACTGAAAGAAAGATACTCCTGCCTGTTAATGATAGCTGAGTTGTTGTGTAACTGTTTAGTGTTGGCTCCATGCATCAACGGTTTAAGCCCCAGTGTTTCAATTTGATTTGGCGGGATAGACTTCTGTGTATTTATTGACTATTTTTACAGATCCAGTCCCAACTGCCCCGGGACCTTGGCATGACCAAACAAACCCTGGAACAGTGGCTGAAAATATTGACAGAAAACATGGTGAGCATTTGCAGTGATGGTTTGTTCTCTCTTCTGCTGTAGGGTTTGTTCATGTGTGTGTGTTTGTGTGTGTGTGTGTGTGTGTGTGTGTGTGTGTGTGTGTGTGTGTGTGTGTGTGTGTGTGTGTTGTTATTCACTTTGTGCTGGTGCCACTATTGCACAGCAGCCAGTGCACCACCCTTGTTGGCCAGCTATTGCAAAGGGAAGTCACTCTTTGCCTCCCCAAATGTCAACTGTAAAGTTGCGAGTGTTTTATCAGTGCCACCTAAGTCGTTTCCTTTGCTAAGATATGTGAAGAACACATCAGTGTGCACATGTTTAAAATCCCAAACTGGTGTGGGATAAGCACTGGCACTGATTTAAGCTTGTGTTGGGGATTCCATGAAGTAGTGAACTTGCTGGAGAAGCTGTGGGGTTGGGTAGAGTACCTGTGGTGAACTGCTGACATTTTCCCATAAAAGCTAGCCTGACCATTTAGAATGACAAATGGAACACAGAAAAAAGAAGAAGAAGTGATTCCAGGATTCCAGCAGGCTTTGATGGTCTTCAAAAGTTGGGGGAAAATGATGAAAAATGAATAATTCAACTGAGTGTCTTTGCAACTGTAAGGTTGTAAATTTTGAAACCTTTTAACAAACTGAGAAACTGGTTATTTCCTGGCCGACTTCTGAGAATAACTCACTAGATAGCTTCATACTTTGACTGTTTATGATCTTGTGTAAATTATCATAAAATGGCAATAATTTGACATTTAAACTGTGAATATAAATCACATTGGGTGCATTGAATAGGCAAAGTGAACTGTCGAATTTGGCCTTTGATTTAAAAAACAAACAGTGGTCTTGAACGTTTTGGAGAATTGGCCACCTAAAATGGCCTGGGCATGCAACTTATGGGACATAACCATGATTTTGGATTTCCCTCCTAGCCTTCCGAGGTTACTTCCCTTGTCCCCTTTGTAGTTGCAGTGTGTGACAGGTTGTTTGGCCTCATAAATAAAAAAAATAACCAGACAGCTGTCCTGAGTGTGGGTGTTTGTAGGACAGTCTCATAGAATTGTATTGTGCTGTTCAGGCTGATGAAAAATGTAAGCACTATATAAATACTCTTTTACATAACAGTATTGTTGTGCTGTTTTTTTAGATTCTTTATTTTTTTTAATTTGTAAATGAATTTAATAAAGGTAAAAGCTGTAAATTGTCATTGCACATTAAGATGCAGTACCACAAAAAACAAAACAATGAAGGTAAAATGACACCAGAGACAGCAGATGGTGTATGTGTTGAGCTGATACAGTATATGGATTGTTGGAGAGATGAATGGATGGGTTCATTGTTTAGATGACTGATGGTCCATTGGTTGTTTGTTGACAGCCAGAATTTGTGAGCAAGACAGCCGACAACAGTGGTGGTACCTATGTCATCAGTATCCTTGTTTGTGAAACTTAGTTTGAGGGCACATCATTATTAGAATATTATCTTTTTTTCTTATGTACATTTTTATTGCTGAAACATTTCCATCTCGATGTACATTATGTGTGTATGCTTGTTCAGTGCTTTCAGCCGCAGGGTAGGCGTTTTACAAATTTCCATTATTATTATTATGAAAGGATAGAATTGCTGTGTATGAGGTCAGGGTCAGGGTGATGCCATCAGTACTTCATTGAATGTTCATCCTGTGTTTTCTGTGCCACTGATCTCTTTGCAGCCAAACTACACAGGTGCATTGCTGTACTGTTACTTAGAACCAGATCAAGTGGGCATTATACTCATTACTGACAGTAAGTTAAGTAACACTGTCACTTTCAGTACGAGCATCATTAGACACACAACAGGGACACAGACTACACAGGTGCATTGCTGTACTGTTACTGATAACCAGATCAAGTGGGCATTATATTCAATACTGACCATAAGTTAAGTAACACTGTCACTTTCAGTATGAGTATCACTAAACACACAATAGGGAAGGAGGGGGGTATTTTGCCACACAAGGTAACAAACCTAATTTGATGAGGTACAGCACCTTAACCAGGTCAAGATGTGTTCCAAGCCTTGCAAGCTCTGTGCACAGCTCACGTAGAGTCTGTGGTGGAGGAAAGGTAGGTTGGGTGTTTCTTCAACGCTTGCTTGTTCCTTCAACATTTGCTTAACCCCTTCACTGCCCCAGCCTGTAAAATTTCCGGGATGGAAGATGCATGGATGCGCATGCAAACAGTATATTTTCCAGTCCTATAACACATCTACTTTTGATGCTATGTGTTTTGATGAAAGTCCTTTCACATGCCAGTGCCAAAAAGAAGACAAAAAGGCTTAAGGGGTTCAGATTTCGCACTTTTTTGGGTCGTTTTTTAGTCACATGATGGCAGTGAAGGGTTTAACCCTTTTTAGCCTTTGGTTTGTACTCCTTGTCTGTTTACAACATGAATGTTCTGAGTTATTCACTTCTTGAGTATAACTTCACTTTCTTTTCCTTTCTTAGTGCTTTAAAAAAAAAAAGGATCACTATATTCTATTGCCATTTTATTCAGAAATTGCTTAATGAATGGTGTTTGGTTGTGTGTGTGTGTGTGTGTGTGTGTGTGTGTGTGTGTGTGTGTGTGTGTGTGAGTACATGCATATATATGTATCTGCTGTGTGTGTGTGTGTGTGTGTGTGTGTGTGTGTGTGTGTGTGTGTGTGTGTGAGTACATGATAATATAGTGTGTTGTGTGTGTGTGTGTGTGTGTGTGTGTGTGTGTGTGTGTGTGTGTGTGTATGTGTGTGTGTGTGTGTGAGTACATGATATGTATCTGCTGTGTGTGTGTGTGTGTGTGTGTGTGTGTGTGTGTGTGGTGTGCTGTGTGTGTGGTGGTGCATTGTATCTGTGTGTGTGTATGTGTGTGTGTGTGTGTGGTGGGGTGGGGGGGCTGCATGCTTGCATGTGTGTGTGTGCATGCATGTAGATGTAATTCTCCCTTTAGTATGTTTACCTTAAAGTAATCAATACCAATGGATGTTGCCAGGTTTGGGTCCAAATCACTGCGGATCTTCAGAGTTATACTACAGAAGAAGCAAGTGGAACAGCACACTGTATGTATATGATAATAATATTAATAATAGTGGTCATTTCTATGAATGCAGCTCTGTGCACTTTCCCAGTGAATGTAGTGATAGAAACTACTCTCCGTAGTGTGAACAATAAAACTGACACCATGGAACAATTACTTTTTCAAGCTTCTGTTGATTGGACACCAGACTGAGTTTAATATCAAAGAGTAAATTTGTTTTGTTTATGTTTGTTTCTTTGGGAGTATTGTGTGTGTGTATGTGTGTGTCTGTATGTGTGTGTGTGTGTGTGTGTTGGGGGAGGGGATGCGGGTTAGATAGAGAAATTATGCTTGTGTTTGGAGTTCCAGTGGCAGTACCAGCAGTGTTGGGGTTGACAGGGTCCTTGAACAAACTTCCTGAACTCCCAACCCCAGCCTGAATCCTTTGTGCGTCGCTGTATGGGCTTAAAATACAACTCCCCGTAGTTATTTTTCTTTCTTTCCTTCAGTCTTTATTTTCTTTCTTACCCTTCTTTCCCTTTCTTTTTTCTTCTTCCTTTCTTCCTTTGCCATTTTGTCTTAATGTAGTCTTCTTTTTTTTTTCTCCATGTATTTTTTGCTTCTCTCTGTGTATCTGTAGCATTCTCCTCTTTTTGCTGAACTAGCTGTTATTGTCAGGTCTTGTCCACTTGCAGATTGAGAAGTGTGTGTTGATGCCGGCCAAGGAGGTGAAGGAACTGCTCTACAAGATGTTTCAGGAGCATTTTGTTCAAGTCACAGTAAGTTCAGGAGTTCAGGGACTTGTCATTTTAAAGTTAAACAGTAGGGAAGGGAGGGAGTGGGGCGAGGTTGGGTGGGGGTGAAGGGGCGGTGGGGAGGGGCGGCTAGCTTAGCTGCAGGAATCAGGACACTGCAGGTTTAAATTCAGCTTCAGACCCCCCCCCCCCCCCCCACACACACACACACACACATGCACACCTCCACCTTAGTCTCAGAGTGGGATGGGGTGTGGGGGGGCTAGCTTAGCTCCAGGAATCAGGACATTGCAGGTTTAAATTCTGCTTCAGACATCCCTGCCCCCCCCCCCCCCCCCAAGCCCTCCTGCCCCCTCCACACACACATACACACACACACACACCTACCAGTGTCCAGTCCTTTAGCTGCACCGATTATGTAAGGATTTCACCACTGTTTAGTTTGGAATCACTCACCAGGCTGAATAGCTTGGCTGTTACAGCTGGCTCTGACTGGGGAGTGAACAACCTGGATTTCCAGGTGACAAAATCGGTATCAACGCAAGATAAAGGGCGTGACGTGTGTAATGTGTTTCTGTCGCAGGAACTGGCCAAGACCCCGGACCATGCTCCGTCTCGGACTAGCTACCTGTTCAAGGTGGATGTCAAAACCGTGGCTCGCATGCTGCTTGATCGCAGCTACAAGGTAGAAGTCTCTCATACAAGTCAAAGCTCTAAGGTGTGACTTTGCTCTCAGAGGTACAAGATGACAGCCATCTCTCAGAGCTGCGAGATGACAGCTGTTTCTTAGAGCTATAAGGTGACAGCTGGCTTTCAGAGCTGCAAGGTGACAGCTGTTGCTCAGAGCTACAAGATGACAGCTGTCTCTCAGAGCTACAAGGTGACAGCTGGCTTTCAGAGCTACAAGATGACAGCTGTTGCTCATACAAGATGACAGCTGTCTCTTAGAGCTACAAAGTTACAGCTGTCTTTCAGAGCTGCAAGGTGACAGCTGTTGCTCAGAGCTACAAGATGACCGCTGTCTCTTAGAGCTACAAAGTTACAGCTGACTTTCACTTTCAGAGCTGCAAGGTGACAGCTGTTGCTCAGAGCTACAAGATGACAGCTGTCTCTTAATGCTACAAGGTTCCCACTGGCTTTCAGAGCTACAAGTGACAGCTGTCTCTTAGAGCTAGAAGTTGATAGCTGGCTTTCAGAGCTACAAGTGACAGCTGCCTCTTAGAGCTAGAAGTTGATAGCTGGCTTTCAGAGCTGTGAAGTTACAGCTGCTGCTCAGAGCTATAAGATGACAGCTGTCTCTCAGAGCTACAAGGTGACAGTTGGCTTTCAGAGCTAGAAGATGTCCACTGGCTTTCAGAGCTACAAGGTGAGAGCTCTGGGGTGACACTGACAGCTGCCCCTTACAAGGTAAAACCCTTCTCACACAAAGCTGTATGACAAAACTTGTCTTTCACACAATTACAATGTAAAACCTGTCTCTCATATACAACGACAAGGTAAACGCTTTATGTAACATCTACACCGTTGATGATAGTTTGGTTATTTCATAGGTAAAAAGCTTTACATGTCCTCAGCGCTGTGAATGATAGTTTCATTTATTTCATCGCGTGCCCCATCCCATTTCCTTTGACAAATCGGACCTTAGTTTCATTGTAGTCGGTTACACGCCCTCAGTCTTTTCCCCGCTGCAATGTAAACAGTGCATCATTGGCGGTGGTTTAATTTGCAAACTATTTAATGCTCATTATTCAGAAATTGATGACGAGTTTGTGACTAATTCTGATTGAGTTGCTGTGCAGTCAGATGGTTGTAATTCTTAGTAGAAGTATGTCTTCTTCTGCGTGTGCATTATCCCCTCATGTCTGACTGACTGACCCTCTTCTCAGTCCCTCGGACCTGGCCTGTATGTGTGTGTGCGTGTGTGTGTGCATGCGTGTGTGTGTGTGTATGTGTGTGTGTACGCATGTGCGTGCATGCGCGTGTGTATGCACATGTGTGTGTATGTGTACATGTGTGTGTATGTGTACATTTGTGTGTGTGTGTGTGTGTGTGCATATGTGTTATATAAAAGCTTCAAGCATTTCATTTCTGACAATGCAACATTTGTGATCCCCAGGCTGTCAAGAATGTTATCATCAAGCGACGACTGGTGCTGTCAGAGAACAAGTGAGTACATCAGCGCTCATCTTTGTGTCTTGCACTATTCTCAGTAATTCTGGTTGACGTGCACAATGTGTGTGTGTGTGTGAGAGAGAGAGGGAGGGACAGACAGACAGACAGAGTGAGAGAGTGAGTGTATGTGTGCGTGTGCATGTGTGTGTGTGAGAGAGGGAGAGAGTGTATGTGTGTGTGTGTGTGTGTGTGTGTGTGAGAGAGAGGGAGAGAGAGTGTATGTGTGTGTGTGTGTGTGAGAGAGGGAGAGAGTGTATGTGTGTGTGTGTGTGTGAGAGAGAGGGAGAGAGAGTGTATGTGTGTGTGTGAGAGAGAGAGAGGGAGAGTGTATGTGTGTGTGTGTGTGTGTGAGAGAGAGAGGGAGAGAGAGAGTATGTGTGTGTGTGTGTGTGTATTTGTGTGTGTGTGTGTGTGTGTGTGTGTGTGTGTGTGTGTGTGGTGTGTGTGTGAGAGAGAGAGAGGGAGAGAGAGAGTATGTGTTGTGTGTGTGTGTGTGTGTGTGTGTGTGTGTGTGTGTGTGTGTGTGTGTTGTGTGTGTGTGTGTGTGTGTGTGTGTGTGTTGTGTGTGTGTGTGTGTGTGTGTGCAATAACAGTGGAACTATCAAGTGAGGGACTGTTAGGCGGAGAGTTAAAGATGCAGTGTCGATCTGTGGCCCCGTGCAGACGACTGCTGGACAAGCAGGAGAGAGTGAACGCCATCATCGCCTCGCTGAAGCAGGAGGGGGAGGCGGCGGCGGAGATGGACGAGGAGCGAACGCAGGAGCTGCAGGCCATTCTGGAGATGATCACACCCCCTGAGAAAGAGCAGCTGGAGAAGGTCAAGAAGTTCTCTGACCAGTGAGTGGACACTGTTGGGGGGTGGAGGGGGGGGGGGAGAACAGCTGGAGAAGGTCAAGAAGTTCTCTGACCAGTGAGTGGACACTGTTGGGGGGTAGACGGGGGTGGGGGTGGAGAACAGCTGGAGAAGGTCAAGAAGTTCTCTGACCAGTGAGTGGACACTGTTGGGGGGTGGAACGGGGACGTGGGGTGTGGAGAACAGCTGGAGAAGGTCAAGAAGTTCTCTGACCAGTGAGTGGACACTGTTGGGGGGTGGACGGGGGTGGGGGTGGAGAACAGCTGGAGAAGGTCAAGAAGTTCTCTGACCAGTGAGTGGACACTGTTGGGGGGTGGACGGGGGTGGGGGTGGAGAACAGCTGGAGAAGGTCAAGAAGTTCTCTGACCAGTGAGTGGACACTGTTCGGGGGTGGACGGGGGTGGGGGTGGAGAACAGCTGGAGAAGGTCAAGAAGTTCTCTGACCAGTAAGTGGACACTGTTGGGGGGGGAGGGTGGGGGGGAAAACAGCTGGAGGTCAAGAAGTTCTCTGACCAGTAAGTGGACACTGGGGGGGGAAGGGGGGTGGAAAGAGAACAGCTGGAGGTCAAGAAGTTCTCTGACCAGTAAGTGGACACTTTGGGGTGGGGGAAGGGGGGTGGGTGAAAGAGAACAGCTGGAGGTCAAGAAGTTCTCTGACCAGTAAGTGGACACTTGGGGTGGGGGAAGGGTGGTGGAAAGAGAACAGCTGGAGGTCAAGAAGTTCTCTGACCAGTAAGTGGACACTGTGGGGTGGGTGGAAGGGGGGTGGAAAGAGAACAGCTGGAGGTCATGAAGTTCTCTGACCAGTAAGTGGACACTGTGGGAGGTGGAAGACAGTTGCGAAAAGGCCTGGTCTGGGGAAGGTGGAAAGTTGCACATGCTTGTGATGTGAAGAGTTCAGATCCTTGGTATCTGGTGACTGATTGTTTGCCAGGGGTGTGAATGTGAAGCTGGGTTCAAGATCCTTGGTATCTGGTAACTGATTGTTTGCCGAAGGGGTGTGAAAGCCAGTCAAATCCTTGGTATGGTGACTGATTGTTTGCCATGGTTGTTGTGTGTGAAGTGGGTTCAGATCCTTGGATATCTGGTGACTGATTGTTTGCCATGGTGGTGGAAGCCGAGTCCAGAATCCTTGGTATTGGTGACTGATTGTTTGCCATGTTGTGTGTGTGAAGTGGGTTCAGATCCTTGGTATCTATCTGGTGACTGATTGTTTGCCATGTTGTGTGTGTGAAGCCGGTTCAAATCCTTGGTATCTGGTGACTGATTGTTTGCCTTTTTGAAGTCGTTCAGATCCTTGGTATCTGGTGACTGATTGTTTGCCATGTTGTGTGTGTGAAGTGGGTTCAGATCTTGGTATCTGGTGACTGATTGTTTGCCGTAAGTCGATCCAGATCCTTGGTATTTGGTGACTGATTGTTTGCCATGTTGTGTGTGTGAAGTGGGTTCAGATCCTTGGTATCTATCTGGTGACTGATTGTTTGCCATGTTGTGTGTGTGAAGCCGGTTCAAATCCTTGGTATCTGGTGACTGATTGTTTGCCATGTTGTGTATGTGAAGTGGGTTCAGATCCTTGGTATCTATCTGGTGACTGATTGTTTGCCATGTTGTGTGTGTGAAGCGGGTTCAGATGCTTGGTATCTGGTAACTGATTGTTTGCCGTAAGTCGATCCAGATCCTTGGTATCTGGTAACTGATTGTTTGCCATGTTGTGTGTGTGAAGCTGGTTCAAATCCTTGGTGTTTGGTGACTGATTGTTTGCCGTAAGTCGATCCAGATCCTTGGTATCTGGTGACTGATTGTTTGCCATGTTGTGTGTGTGAAGCGGGTTCAGATGCTTGGTATCTGGTGACTGACTGTGTGGCATGTTGTGTGTGTGAAGCGGGTTCAAATCCATGGTGTCTGTTGACTGACTGACTGACTGCCGTGTTGTGTGTCCCACAGCCTGGAGGCAAGCGAGCTGCAGCTGGACAGCACCATCTTTGTGCTCAACAGCTTCCTGACCTTGACCTACCACCCCAAGCCTGTCAAACCCCCCAAAGACCTGGGTTTCTAGACGTCGGCATGGGCGTGTGTGTGACCTACCACCCCAGGCCTGCCAAGGACCTGGGTTAGACACGTGTGTGTGTGTGTGTGTGAGTGTGTGTGTGTCTGTGTGTGTGTGCATGTGTGTGTGCATGTGTGTGAGTATGTGTGCATGTGTGTGAGTGTGTGTGCATATGTGAGTGTGTGTGTGTGTGTGTGTGTGTGTGTGTGTGTGTGTGTGTATGCATGGGTGTGTCTGCGCCTGTGGGTGGGTGTGGGTGCGTATGCGAACGTGCATATGTGTGCCTGTTGCGTTTGATACAACAAATGAACGAGACTTCAGACACTATAATGGTGGGATTGTTTGGTCGTTTCAAGAATAAATATGACCACCAACAAATACACTGTGTGTGTGTATGTGTGTATGCACACATGTTTGCGTGTGTATGCATGGGGTGATGGTGGTGGTGTGAGTGTGTGTGTGTGTGTGTAAGTGAGTGTGTGTGTGTGTACTCTGCCTACTCAGAGTAGGCCTCTCTCTCTCTCTCTCTCTCTCTCTCTCTCTCTCTCTCTCTCTCTCTCTCTCCTACACACACACACACACACACACACGCACGCACGCACGCACGCACGCACACGCACGCACACACACGCACACACACACACACACACACACACACACACACACACACACACACACACACACACACTGACGGGGGCAGAAGAAGAAACTACAAACAAAAGACCCCGCACAGTTCGCTAGTAGATCTCCATATAATTGTCAGCACTACTTTAGCTCACGTTGGTAGGCACTCCAGCTGATAAAACGGACGTGGTCCCGGCGATGGCGTCTGATCTCTTCCAGTTCTCTCCCTCTGAAGAAGACACCCGGCTTGGCTACAAAGAGTGAAACCAGCAATTAGCGAAACCAAAATAAACGGTCCGATCATAAACTGGCCGTAGGAGATGCTATCGGATCTGTTACTTCGCTACGGGCGCAGTAAGTGGCCGGAAGTGACGCACTGTGTTGACGTGAGGCTGGACCAATGAGCTAGCATAGCGGGCTGACGACCACAGAAGGTCCGATAATGGCCGGGAGATCTATGGATCGTTACTCGCTGGGCGCAGTAGTCCAGTGGAACTTGATAGCTGAGAGGGGAGGAGGTGAAATGGCGGGGGGGGGGGGGTGGGGGGATGATGCACAGCTGGCAGCTGCTGATGATGTCCAGTGGAACTTGCATCTTCATGGCTGCACAATGTAGCGATAGGTATATAATCTCCTTCCCGCACCTCTCTATGTTGAGAGCCGGTTTGGCCTAGCGGTAAGGCGGTAGGCTGGTAAGCGGAAGGACCTGGGTACGATACCGCTTCGGCTCTCCCTTCTCTTCAAAAGTTGTGGTTTGTGGACACGGTCTTGTGACTTTGTCCATCACATTAATGAAACATTAAAACGGTCTCATCGCTGCCCATCTTAATGCAGATCATTCTGGTGGTGACAGTGTAGCGATAGGTATATACTCTCCCTCTTCCCCCACCTCCATCCCCCTTCCCCCATTCTCCCCGTCCCTAATAAGCCTTACGGTTTCTGTGGACGCTAAGCACCATGTTTACTTACCTCGATATGCTCAGAGCTCAGGAGCTGTGTGAAAGTCGAGGTGGCCGTCCTGGGCTCCTGTCCCTCTCCTGTGGACGAAGCAACACTCACTCCAGCCTGTCAGCTCAGGAGCTGGGAGTCGAGGACGCCGGGCTCGTCCTAAGCCTACGGTTTCTGTGGACGTAAAGCAACACTCAACTCAACAGTCCATGATGACAGACTGCGTCATGTTGGCCCGTCTAATAGCTAGGTGTGGACGAAGTCAACGCAACGCCTGGACAGTCCTGGGCTCCCGTCCCTAATAAGCCTACGGTTTCTGTGGACGTAAAGCAACACTCAACCAACCACCTCTATATGCTCAGGTCGGAGCTGCGTAAAAGTGGAGGTGGCCTTCCTGGGCTCCCGTCCCTAATAAGCCTATGGTTTCTGGTGGACGCAAAGCAACACTCAACCAACCACCTCTATACCCCCGTCCCTAATAAGCCTTATGGTTTCTGTGGACGTCAAGCACCGTTTACTTACTTTTACTGACTGAACTAACTCATAGTCCGGGAGCGCGTGGATCTCTTGTCACCGTGTAGCCTAGGCTACTCTTCTCCGGACTCTTTATTCCGTCCACTGATGCAGCGGAAGCACCTTTGATATTGACCTTTGACCTTTGAGGATGCACTTCTGGTGGAGTTTACGTACCTTGTATTATGATTGTATTTACACGCATGGCAAGTGAGAGTTACCGTAAGCGACTCAGGTTTTTGATGTTGTACTTGTGTCACGTATTTTGAGCGCCAATTAACTCCCTTGTTGATTATTTGATATTGAAATTAAGAGCTTCCCTGGGCTGTGAATCTAGAACTAGAGTTAAAGGTAAACGTGATGCTTTACGTCCACAGAAACCATAAGGCTTATTAGGGACGGGGGATAAAGGGCTGGGGTGGGGGTGGGGGGGGAACCATCAATAACTCGTCCGCGCGTTCCGACCCGAGGAGAGCGACCTCTGCCAGAACAACTAATGTTAAGGAGGTGGGGACTTCGCCAGGACGACGGGTTTCGCTGATTGCTGTTTCAACGGATGTGCGGAGAAAAGTCGTAAAAACAGTGCCCGAGAAGCAACTGTTGAGGAACTACTCTGCAGCAAGACAAACCATCCTGCTATGAGAGCCCAGCTCCACCTCCCTGCTCTGGATCTCTCTCTCTCTCTTGGGCTCTGAGTAAGTTCAGTAAAAGTAAGTAAACATAGTGCTTGACGTCCACAGAAAGCACAATACTTATTAGGGAAGGGAGGAAGGGGGTATAGAGGTGGGGGAGATTATATACCTATCGGTACACTGTCACCACCAGAATGACTCCTGCATTAAGATGGGCAGCGATGAGAACCATTTCAATGTTTCGTTAACTGTGAGGGACAAAGTCACAAAGAAAGTGTCCACAGACCACAACCTTTTGAAGGGAGAGGAGATCCGATTCGAAATCGAACCGAGGTCCCTCTGCTTACCAGCCTAACGCCTTACCGCTAGGCCAAACCGGGTCACCACTGAGGTAGTTAAGATTCTCCCAGCCTTTTAAAGGGGACTCCAAGCACTAAACCTGCCATGAAATCAGCGGGCCGTACTGCAAAATGTGCAAGTGTTTACATTCGTATAGTCCTTCTGATGGTAAGAAACCCCCACGCGATCAAAGATAATGGTGTCTTGAAAGTGGACGGGGTTACCTCGTGTGTAAACATATCGCTGTTGTGAGACAGATGCAGCTGCTCGAGCTGTTCCGACTCGAT
>JABMCL010003211.1:130000-140000 GCA_018857735.1 Alviniconcha marisindica | reverse complement strand
TGATTTTGGGGTGTGATGAACATTGCTGCATCACACATGCTGCCACCCTGCTGATCTCAGGGGTGTGATGAACACTGCTACATCACCCATACTGCCACCCTGCTGATCTCAGGGGTGTGATGAACACTGCTACACACTGCCACCCTGCTGATTTCAGGGGTATGATGAACACTGCTACATACTGCCACCCTGCTGATTTCAGGGGTGTGATGAACACTGCTGCATCACACATACTGCCACCCTGGTGATTTCAGGGGTATGATAAACACTGCTACATCAGACATACTGACGCACTGTGATTCAAGTTCAGGGTTTGATGAATATTGCTACATCACACGTACTGCACATCCAGTGTTCCCATCACACATACTGCCGCCCTGCTGATTTCAGTGGGTTGATGAACATTGCTAGATCACACATACTGACGCAACACGCACACTGCCGTGTTGACAAGCGCAGTTGCCATCCCAGCCTATTGTAGCATTGACAAATTTGGTTGCCACTACAGCCTATTGTAGCATTGACAAATTTGGTTGCCACTACAGCCTATTGTAGTGTTGACAAGTGTGCCTCCCCAGCCTGTTGTAGTGTTGACAAATGTGGTTGCCCTTCCAGACTATTGTAGTGTTGACAAGTGTGGTTGCCATCCCAGCCTTTGTAGTGTTGACAAGTGTGGTTGCCATCCCAGCCTATTGTAGTGTTGACAAGTGTGGTTGCCATCCCAGCCTATTGTAGTGTTGACAAGTGTGGTTGCCATCCCAGCCTATTGTAGTGTTGACAAGTGTGGTTGCCATCCCAGCCTATTGTAGTGTTGACAAGTGTGGTTGCCATCCCAGCCTATTGTAGTGTTGACAAGTGTGGTTGCCATCCCAGCCTATTGTAGTGTTAACAAGTGTGGTTGCCATCCCAGCCTATTGTAGTGTTGACAAGTGTGGTTGCCCTTCCAGACTATTGTAGTGTTGACAAGTGTGGTTGCCATCCCAGCCTATTGTAGTGTTGACAAGTGTGGTTGCCATCCCAGCCTATTGTAGTGTTGACAAATGTGGTTGCCATCCCAGCCTATTGTAGTGTTGACAAGTGTGGTTGCCATCCCAGACCTATTGTAGTGTTGACAAGTGTGGTTGCCATCCCAGACTATTGTAATGCTGACAAGTGTGGTTGCCATCCCAGTCTATTGTAATGTTGATAAATATAGCTGCCACCCAGGCCTACTGCCATGTTGACAAGTGTGGGTGCCATCCCAGTCTGTTGCTGTCACTGGCAGTCGCGGAAATGATTCCAGAGATGCAGCAGCAAACTTTTGTCTGAGCTGCAAAGTGCCTGATTGCAGCGATGTTAAAGATTTGCAGCTGGTTACGCGGTGTACTAACTCTAACAGCTGCAACAAATGGAGTCTGCTTGCAGCAGAGAGAGAAAACAAAACAAAACAAAACAACTTTGCAGCAACAAAATTGCCTTTGCAGCTGCTAAAATTGTAGTAAACTCGTATATCTGCGAATGGGACCTGTTCTTTTGCACGTACAAATGCTTGAGGCTGCAAAGACGGGGGACAGTTTCGTCATTGCTGCAAGGCCGAGTTAGACTGGCAGTTTCCTGACTCTGTTGTAGTATACAGCCAGGGTTTCCGAGGCATCAAGTCGTCTGCGTCTGTGACTGGCTAGCTGAAAGGCCGTCGCTGTTTTGACTGGCTGGCTTTCAACTTCCTGTCCGTTGGACGACAGCGGAATCGATAAATGAACCTCTTGAGAAAATGTTGTGTTGGAACGTGCCCTTGCCCACGTACAAACAAAGCGAAAGACCATCCACCCACCCGTCATGTCTGAAGCCAAAACAATCGGATTTTGTTAGCAGCTCTGTAAAGGTGTGAGCAACATCGCAACCACTCTCCAGGCTGTTGGGAGTCCAGCTTTACAGTTGGAAGAAATCGAAAACGACAAGAACATGCATGCGTTAATTGCCCTTGGTTGGTTTACTATGTTTTCTGCTGTAATATTCGCCCTGATATAACCGCAATGGTTGACTGGGCGTAAAACACCAAGTTACTTACTTACTTACTGCTGTAATAATTTGTATCAGGGATTTTATTTTTTGACTTTTTTAAATATTTTTTAATCCAGTATGTCCATTTACTATTATCAGCTTAAATGCTTTTGACGTTGCTCTGATTTTTTTTTTTATAAATTAGTGAGCCTTAGTAGTTAGCTGAATTGCCCTGTAATGTTTGATTAACGGACATTGACTTGACTTGGTGTACCCTGTGCTCCTACCTTGTGCGGTAGATGGGCACTTTAGAAATCCACTTTATTATCATACAGAAACACCGATATAATTCTGTTTGTTCTGTTAATGTCAGTCGATTTTCGAATGATTTGTAACCACAACCAAGCTGTAATCAATCATGACTGTAATTTGTATTTTGTGCCCAGAAGATGTCGCTGTTTACATGGCTGTAGGCTTCTCGTGTAGACGTTGGTTATAACCGTCCAATCCCACGCACATTGGCGAGGCGTTTTGTACATAAAAAAGTTTTAATTCATCGTAAATCTGTGTCGAAAATGTCTGGTTAATCGGGTTGCTATTTTATAAATGCCGTGAACGAAAATGGTCACACCTGCAACTAAATCATGGCTTAAAAATAAACATAATTACAGGCCTGCACAAGATGTTTGAAATTCCAAATTCCAAATAAAAAAAATCATTAGTGACCTCATGCAATTTGGGCGAGGAAGCAGCAGTTCTTTTTTCAGGTTCGTCATTATATATGTAGCCCCTTAAATTTTCTGAAGATAAAGAGAGCGTGCTGGTTGTAATTGGCGCTAGGCAGAGATTAGCCGGAGTCACGTTCACAGTTCACATTCTTAGCACCCTGCAATCCAGTCGGGTCAACTCACCTGACCTCAGGACCGGCAGGAAAAGCCGTAGCGATAAGCAATCTTACAAATGTAAGCGATGTTTTATTACTTTGTGTCTGGGGTGAAGTCAACTCATGGAGATTACCTATGTTTTTTTGTTTGTTTGTTTTTCAGTTTTTTTTTTTTTTTGTTTGTTTGTTTGTTGTTGTCTTTCCTGTGTTTTTTTTCTTTTTTCTTTTTTCTTTTTTTCTTCTTTTTATGGCCGTGGCAATCAGAAAAAACGATGAAGAAAAAAACCCTTCTCCGCGGCGAAACCGGCATGTGCTCTGTTTCGCCGTAACTTGAGCTGCAAACTTGAGGTGAGTGGTACAAGAATAGCATGTGTTATTACGCCGTAATCAACTCTCGAGATGAGTACAACGGCGAAATCTGTTGAGGGACACGAAGCTGGCATTGACGCAAAATGCGGAAATAAACGTCGGCCTGTTTACCTCTTTGCACTCGCCGTTCTCAGTGCTTCCAACAGCCCGCAAAAAGCCGTTGGCAACTCAGTGAAATCCACGACGACCAATAATCAGCTCGGGGACCTCCACTGTGACCAGCAGGTGCACCCGTTGTCCCAGTTCGGAGGTGCAGATTAGCACGTGCAGAATGCAAGCTTGCCGCTGTGTTACGTGATTGTAGTCAGCGTGTTGCCGGCTGTGCTGGTCTGCAGGATGCGCTCTATCTCTCCCCACCTGTAGCTTTAGTGCCAGTGCTGCACTCTTCAGATCTGCCAACACGTCATGCTTGGAATATCTACATGTTTTATCCAAATTATGAAACTGTTAATGATGACGCCACACCGCGGCACGGGGATTAGGGTGGGGTGGGTGGGGGTGTTCAGCATCGCCAGTGTGTGTGTGTGTGTGTGTGTGTGTGTGTGTGTGTGTGTGTGTGTGTGTGTGTGTGTGTGTTGTTTGCTATTATTTTTACTTGTTTGTTAGTTGTTGTTTTTATGTGTTTTTAAAGTAAACGGCTACTTGATGGAAAACAAGAACAGCAAACAAACAAAACAAAAATTAAAATTAAAACAACAACAAAAAACAAATATAGAGGTAAAGCAAGCAAAAACCAACACACACACACACACACACACACACACACACACACACACACACACACACACACACACACACACCACACAAATACGCACGCTCTCTCTCTCTCTCTCTCTCTCTCTCTCTCTCTCTCTCTCTCTCTCTCTCTCTCTCTCTCTTCTCTCTACCACACACACCACACACACACACACACACACACACACACACACACACACACACACAGACACACAAAAGACGACGACAACGACGACGACAACGACGACGACGACGACGACGACGAAGAAGAAGAAGAAGAACAACAACAACCAGCAGATTTACACATACACGACATGCCTAGCATTTTTCAACACTTCTAGACACCAATAACCGAAAGAGATTAAGAAAATCATTTTCATTTTTTCTTACATAACCGTTTACTTGTCAATCTGTTGCTTAGGAAAAGGGTTGTCCCAAAAATGTGCACGTGTTTTGTGTTGTTCTATTAAAGTCAGCGTTCTTTTTAACCTTTTGTGTGTTTGGACAATAACCAGCAACAGGTGCCAGTATGTTTTGGGAAGTTGACAAAAATGCTAGCGATGCCGAGAAACGCGACATGCACATTTAAGTTTGGAAAGTGTTCGAGTTACACTGAACTGACCTTTTGTCGTCATCTCCATCGTCACTGACGTCGACGTTGTCGCTAAGGTTTGTCAACGTCGTCATCGTCGCAGTCACGTTCTTTTTGATGGGGCGCTTGCCTAGAACCAATTAAGCGGGCAGTTTCTGGAGGCACTGTTGTCAGTAAGTCGAGGATGTATCGAAGTGATTCCGTTGGTTCAAACACATGTTTTTAATGTACGTTGTCATTCTTAAAAAATTTTTTGTACATCAGCTTCTGCTTGTCTGTCCTCTTCTTTGCTTCTTTCTTCTTTTGTTGTCTGTCTCTTCTTACACCCGAAGAAGCCAATTTTTGTGTACTATTGTTTCCTTGCGTTTCGTCGCACTGGTCAGTATATTTCCCTAGATCTGTTCTGTTTTGTCAACCTCACCAGCAGTTGTTTACTCATTCAACAGAACGCTATTTATTAGAACATTCTTCCTAGCATTGGACAGGAAAACAACGTAGCTCAACCAAAAAAAGCTACATTATTTCACTTCTCATCTCACTTTTCATCGTTTGTCACCGTTTAACTTTTGTTTAAGTGTCGTTTTGTAGCTTGACAAAGGGGATTACCCCGAACATTTGCAGATTGCGTTTTTGTTCTAATAAACAGCGGTCGGTTGAACCTTTTATATGTTTGGATCCTGTTTTAGAACGCTAGCAGTCATTCTTGTTTCAGATTTTTTATTCCGTTGGGTTAAAAGAGAGTATCGCTTCACGTATGTTGTAGAAAAAGGACTGATTGGCCTTGTCGTATACATTCAGCTTTTCTCTGTTCGTACCAAGGATGGACTCAACAGCTTTAGAACTTAGTCCAGTACAGGGTTTGGTTGGTTGGTTAGACTTGCTTAACGCCGAGCTGTCTCCGAAGAGGCTATGGCGGGTACCGAGATGCCAGACGGTGGCGAAAGAGGGAGCTAGTTCAGTGGACTCGTGATTGAAAGGTCTCTAGTTCGAGTCCTTGCAGGAGCGCAGGATAATTTTCTTGTCCAGGTTGAACTTTTTGTGGTGACTCTCATTTCGGTATCCGTTCCACCCGCTTGTTAGCGCAGTAACATGTAAAAAGATCCAAGTCATTCTGCCAAAAGTGCCGGTGGCAGGGTTCAGCTAAACACGCATGCATCCTACATCCTACAACATGCATCCTGCTTTCGTATAAAGAGACGCTGTAAACTGGTGAGTGGTTGCATGGTGTACACAGATCTTGCGGAGAAGGCAGCAGTTTCACGTACCAACCATGTAACAACCGATCAGCACTGTATAGCCGCTTCGGTGGACAGTCAAAACGCGCTGTGCAAAGCTACAGCGATTCGTGAGCCAGTTTAGCCTAGTTAGGCTGGTAAGCAGAGGGACCTCGGTTCGAATCCGCTTCGGCTCTCCTTTCTCTTCACAAATTGTGGTCTGTGGACACTGTCTTGTGACTTTGTCCCTCACAGTTAATGAAACATTAAAATGGCTCTCATCACTGCCCATGTTAATGCAGGAGTCATTCTGGTGGTGACAGTGTATATAGCGATAGGTATATAATCTCCCTCTCCCCCCACCTCCGTACCCACTTCCCCCCGCCCTTCTCCCCGTCCCTAATAAGCCTTTCGGTTTCTGTGGACGTTAAGCACCATAGTGTACTTACTACAGGTATTCATTCAGAGTCGCTTACGAGTAGAGCGCAGACGGCAGAGACGATGGGGCCATAGCTGTCATTATGACTGAAGCGCTTTGGGCTCATTTCGCCAGATCAGGCGCTCAAGAAGTATTCATAATTAAAAATTACAACATTTTAATGCGACCTTGGTGAACGAACCACAACTGAGCAAGACTGAGTTGGCCTCGTCACCTGTCACTGAGTCAGTCACAGAGGTTGTGCGGAAGCGAGTCAGCCATTTTACTTCCGGCACGCTATTGCCTCCCGAATGACTTCGTTTTAACTCGCAGATCCATTATGCAGTTTTCGTTCCTGATTTCCGGTGCAAAGCATTTAATCGCTGAAGTTATGTTCCCGGGAGGGCCGGTGGCACAGCCGGCTTGGGTTCTGCGTGTGTTGCACTAGGCCATCATAGACCCAGGTACTGCTGAGATGTTATGCTGCCGCCGGAAATGTTGGTTCCACTCAGTGACTCAGACGCTACCACGGATCTGTTCTGTTTATGTGGTGTCAGTCGGTGTTTCCCTGCAGAATCCAGGCGACGAAGACTTACATCCAACTTGCCCAACCTGCAAATACTCTCCTACTTGTGACACAGTCTGGAAATTCGGTGAACAATATTGGAGGAAATGTCTAATGCGCATGTCTGGCACGTGGCACGTTCTTTTCTTTTCGGCTTCTCATTCCCTTGACATGCGCGTGGGTGGCAAGGGAGCGAACTCTCCCGGGTAAAGGTGGAAGGTGCAATGTGAAAAACGAGCCGAAGAAAAGGGTCGTAATATCTGCACTGCCAGACTTTCATGCTGCGCATTGAGACGCCGTTCCAGTCCAACCGCTGCCAACTGCCGGGGAAACCAGAGAGGCTGAACCAGCCCGAACTCTTAATGCATTTAGCAAACCTTCTTTGTTTGACTGAATTTCACACTTTATATATCTATTAATTCACATTCTATCGTTTTTACTTTATTGGCTGGTTTCGATTCATTGGCGTGCTGGACTGAAATGCCGGAACTCTTGATTCATTTCGCAAACCTTCTTTGTTTGAATTTCACATTTTATAGATATATATATATTAATTTACATTCTATCGTTGTTACTTATTGGCTGGTTTGGATTCACTGGCGTGCTGGACTGCAATGCCTGAACTCTCGATTCATTTAGCAAACCTTCTTTGTTTGAATTTCACACTTTTTTGTTTGTTCCTTTTTTCTTTCTTTGACTTTTTATCTTTCCTTTTGTTTTCTTTCTTTTTTAAATTTACAGTCTATCGTTTTTACTTTATTGGCTGTTTTGGATTCATTGGCGTGCTGGACTGAAATGCCCGAACTCTAGATTCATTCAGCAAACCTTCTTTATTTGAATTTCACACTTTTCTGTTTGTTCTTTTTTTCTTTCTTTTTTAATTTATATCTATTTACTTTATTGGCTGGTTTGTATTCATTGGCGTGCTGGACTGAAATGCCTGAACTTTTTATCCATTTAGCAAACCTTCTTTATTTGAATTTCACTTTTTCTTTTCTTTTCTTTAAAAAATAAAATTAAAAAAATACATTCAATCGTTTTTACTTTATTAGCTGGTTTGGATTCATTGGCGTGCTGGATTGAAATGCCTGAACTCTTGATTGATTTAGAAAACCTTCTTTATTTGATTATTTCACTCTTTTGTTTTCTTTTTCTTTTCTTTTTTTAATTTACATTCTATCGTTTTTACTTTATTGGCTGGTTTGGATTCATTGACGCACTGGACTGAAATACCCGAGCTCTTGATTCATTTAGCAAACCTTCTTTATTTGAATTTCGCACTTTTATGTTGTTGTTGTTTTTTAAATTTACATTCTACCGTTTTTACTTTATTGGCTGATCTGGATTCATTGGCGTGCTGGACTGCAATGCACAAACTCTGGATTTATTTAGCAAACCTTCTTTATTTGAAATTCATAGTTTTTTCTTTCTTTCTTACATTGTCATTTCTACCTAGCTGGATGCACACCAGAGCAACATAACAAAGACAGCTCAACCAAAAGTAGATAAGTATCCTACTGCATCTCATAGTTCAGGAGCTGTGTGAAAGTGGAGGTGGCCGTCCTGGGCTGTCCGTCCTAACGAGCCTCACGGTTTCCGTGGACGTAAAACAATATTGAACCATGCTCACACACTGGTCTCAGCCTGTCCCTAATATGTCAACCGACATCCGAGGACATTATGCATCACCTGCTGGAAAGAAGTACCGCATCTCATTTTTCACCGTTTAACTGTTGTTTAAGTATTGTTTTTTTTAGCTTACCCTGAAAATTCGCGTGTTTTGTTTTGTAACAATAAAGAGCGGCGTTCTTTTTAATCTTTTGTGTGTTTGGATCTCGTTGGCTGGTTTGGATTCATTGGCGTTCTGGAGTGAAATGTCTTTTCAATGCGGCAAGACACTCAACTGTACCCTGGCTGCGCCCGCTCTTCTTTTCGGTACCGTTCTGGTTTGCCAATCTCCTGCTTAGTGGAGGATTATCATTAGCGGGAGCTCCTACATGTACCATTTTTGTCGCGACAAAAGTTTTGTTGCGACAAGCATACTTTTGTCGCGACAAAAATGATACTTGTGGCAGCTCCCACCAATGATAGGGGATTGACCTACACTCCTAGCGTCGCTTTCCGGCGGCACCTTCCTCCAAACTCTGCCAGAATTCGTTATATACGCCACTGAAGGGGCACTCTTTATCTCTGTGCAGCTGTCCACCAGCACTGTTAGCGCCCTCCGCCGAAAGGTCTGGGTACTAATAAGACTGTGGCAGCAACATAGTGTCCAAGCACGCACGTAAAATGAACACTGCGGCGCGTCCGCCCCGGATAAAAAAATAAAGAGAGAGAGAGAGAGAGTTCCCTCTCGACTCAAACGATTTTAGTTTTACTTGCGCTAGCTTAAGCCACGTGGGCGGTTGATGATGAAGTGATGCTTTATGTCCTCAGATGTCAGTTGACATATTAGGGACAAGTTGTGACCAATGCCGAAGCACGGTGCAATAAATCTTTACGTCCACGGAAACCAGAAGGCTCGTTAGGACGGACAGTCCAGGACGTCCACCTCGACTCTCACACAGCTCCTGGACCATGTGGGCGGTTGTAAAAGACTCGCCTGATATAACTTGCTTTGAGCTGTCTGTTACAAATTTACTGCCATTTGAGCTCCAACGAAAAACTGTCCAGTAGCTGACAGTTTTTGTTCCCGAGACCTATGGCGTAATCAGTTATGGCAGTGGTTGGAGGAAGGACGTCGTAAACCAGTGCCTGGAGTTTGGGGATCTGACCAATTTTTCTCTCCTTTCTTCTGAATGGCATCGGGAAAGATTAACTGTCTTAGCCGCCAACAAAGTTTACACCAGCACAAATAAAACTACGATCGTTTGAATCGAGACGGAACTCAATTTTTTACCCGGGATGGATGCGTCTCATGTTAGCCAGTACATATACCCAACCCTTTCAAAGGGCGCTGACCGCGTCGGTGGACAGCTGCGCGGAGATAAAGAGTGCCCCTTCAGTGGCGTAACCAAATCAGGCGGCGGAGTCTGGAGGAAGGTGCCGGAAAGCGATGCTCGGAGTGTGCACCTCCCTGTCAGCTGCACGGCATCTGCATGATACACACAGTCCACCACGGCTCACATCACTCGGTGCTGTCCCTGCATAAAGCACGTGGCGTTCGAGTTCTTTTTGCATGTTTCGTCTTCTTATGTGTCAGTCTCAGAGTCTCAGAGCCCGTCGTGATCTCCAGCACAACAGA
>JABMCL010003211.1:105000-125000 GCA_018857735.1 Alviniconcha marisindica | reverse complement strand
CTGTGAACGGGTACATACCTCTATTGTGTGACAGGGTAAGGCCAGTCAGGTCTGAATAGTTACAGTAAGGGGTAGGAGGGTACAGAGCCTGTGAACGGGTACATACCTTTATTGTGTGACAGGGTAAGGCCAGTCAGGTCTGAATAGTTACAGTAAGGGGTAGGAGGGCACAGAGCCTGTGAACGGGTACGTACCCGTATTGTGTGACAGGGAAAGGCCAGTCAGGTCTGACTACAGTTACAGTAAGGGGTAGGAGGGTACAGAGCCTGTGAACGGGTACGTACCAGTATTGTGTGATAGGGTAAGGCCAGTCAGGTCTGACTACAGTTACAGTAAGGGGTAGGAGGGTACAGAGCCAGTGAACGGGTACGTACCCGTACTGTGTGACAGGGTAAGGCCAGTCAGGTCTGATCACAGTTAGAGTAAGGGGTAAGAGGGTACAGAGCCTGTGAACGGGTACGCACCCGTATTGTGTGACAGGGTAAGGCCAGTCAGGTCTGACTACAGTTACAGTACGGGGTAGGAGGGTACAGAGCCAGTGAACGGGTACGTACATGTATTGCGTGACACGGTAAGGCAAGGCCGGTCTAACCACAGTAAGGGGTAAGGGGATACAGAGCCACTGATCGGGTACGTATCCGTACTGTGTGACAGGGTAAGGCCAGGCAACAGTAAGGGGTAGGCGGGTACAGAGCCATGGACGGGTACGTCCCCGTATTGTGAGACAGGGTAAACCAGGACGGTCTGATCACAGTAAGGGTGCAGGAGGGTACAGAGCCATGGACGGGTACATCCCCGTATTGTGAGACAGGGTGCGACAAGGCCGGTCTGACCACAGTAAGAGGTAAAAGGCTACGGGTACGTCCCTGATCACAGTAAGGGGTAGGAGAGTACAGATCCATGGGCGGGTATGTACCGGTATCGTGAGACAGGGTAAGACCAGTCAGGTCTGACTACAGAAAGGAGTAGGAGGTAGGTTGCAAAACCAGACAGCTAGCGCGCTGGTACATCCCCGTATGGTACGTGTCACACACACACACACACACACACACACAAATAGGGTCGAGTAGGTCTGCATGACAACAGGGAAGGAATAACAGCTAGAACAGCGGGTACACTCGGTTCACGGCTACATCCCCGGCCCCATACGGTACCTGTCACACACAAAAGGGCCGAGTAGGTCTGCATGATTACAGGGATGGGATAACAGGATAGCGGGTACACTCAGGTTCACAAGTCAAGTGGTTTATTTCAGAAACCCCAGTGGGGATACATGAAAGAACATCAATGAAAGAACATCTGGTAAGACACGGCAGTAAACATAAAATACAAGTGCATACAACAAAAAGAAACAAACGGCAGCAAAAACGAAAACCAAATCGTACGCATTTCCAAAACAAAAAACAACGAGAAACCAGAGAAAGATCATGAACCAAAACAAAAGCTAGACGAAAAAAATGAAAATAGATGGGTACAGCAAACACACCCACTCACTCACTCACTCACATACACTGACAAGCGCTTGCACATCCACCAACCCACCCACACACACACACACACACACACACACCCACACACCCATACACACAAGATTTGTGAGTACATCCCCGTAGAATGTCGCAGGCCGGGGCAGGCCTAGCGATGGGTTTTCCTACGACATGCGCATCGCCATCACGTAATCACAGCGGCATTATTTGTATGGGTAGGTCGCCTGGTAACGGAACGTAAGTAAGTGTACACATTGCAGGTAGGTATGTCGGTTTTTAAATCTCGTGGGTGCATGTACGCAGTTTGGAGCCAGTGTGCCAAGTGGGACACGGCTGGAAAAGAGGTAGACCGAAGTGATCAGTGAAGACCTGGCGCGTGTGTGTGTGTGTGTGTGTGTGTGTGTGTGTGTGTGTGTGTGTGTGTGTGTGCGCGCGTCGGTCATGTGCTTATCAGTGTGTGTGTGTGTGTGTGTGTGTGTGTGTGTGTGTGTGTGTGTGCGTGTGTGCGTGTGTGTCTGTCAGTGTGCTTATCAGTGTGCGCGAGCGCGCGCGCGCGCGCGTGTGTGTGTGTGTGTGTGTGTGTGTGTGTGTGTGTGTGTGTGTGTGTGAGAGTGTGTGTGTGTGTGTGCGCGCGCGCGGTCGTGCGTGTAGTATGTGTGTGCATGCGTGTGAGCATTCGACTCTTTTTTCACTTGTACACTTTTGTTCCGGGTAAAGGCTGCAGCGTCAGTAAGAGTCGTCTACCCAGACGTACCAGAACAGTTCTTAACGTCTACCCAGAACAGTTCTTAACGGTGGTAAAAATGCCTGCAGAATGTCGCCATGACAACGTCTCCTCCACCGCCCATGAGTCTTGAACGTGCGCAAACCGCTCTGAACATACAGAACCATCGCCCGTACACCCCATCCGCCGTATCAGCGAAACACTCTACAGTGCATTCAGCGTACAATGGAGAACACTGCACAATACGGTAAAACTCTTACGGTGCGGCAAAACACAGCACGAGGATGGAGAAGAAGAGGGAAAAAAGGCCATGCAAATTAATACAAATGCAGTGGGAGACAAATGCAGTGCGATACACCCTACCATGGCACAACTCTCACGCCATAAAATTATATAATAAACGATACAGTGCAACGTAGGTGAGTGATTACGTGCTCGTAATACAATGCAGTTGGAAACAACCGCAGTATAGCTTTCATACAGTATAGCACAGTATAATTCTCATACAATATAATATAATAAACAGTGCAATGCAACAGTGGAATAATTATGAACTTGCAAGCCCTGATATAACCGTAATGGTTGACTGGATGTAAAACACCAAATTACTTACTTACTTACTTACTTACTTACTTACGAGCTTGCAACACAATACAATGCAATGCGATAGCAACGTGTGTATTGATTAACGGTCTGTCTTCGGATACACAGGTTTCCGTTCGATATTTAAACGGACAACGATGCAACGCAGGACAAATGAGCCGGTTTGGCCTAGCAGTAAGGCGTTAGGCTGGTTAGCAGAAGTACCTCGGTTCGATTCCGCTTCGGCTCTCCTTTCTCTTCAAAAAGGCTGTGGTTTGTGGACACTGTCTTTTGACTTTGTCCCTCACAATTAATGGAACATATAATGGCTCTCGTCGCTGCCCATCTTCACGCAGGAGTCATTCTGGTGGTGACAGTGTAACGATAAGTATATAATCTACCTCTTCCCCCACCTCCACACTCCCTCCCACCCCCCCTTCTCCCCGTCCCTAATAAGTCTTATGTATCCTCTGGACGTTATTTACGGAGGGCAATAATTACAAACTGACAATTAAAATAATAATTATTATTACATCACACCCATTACACGTCATTGTCATGCCAACATTCTTCCAAGCATTGGACACAGTTCACCCCCCAAAAGATAAGTGGATTAGCTCTCCCTCTCATTTTTCATCGTTTGTCACCTTTTAATTGTTGCTTAAGTGTCGTTTTGTAGCTTGATAAAGGGGAATATCCCGAACATTCGGATGTTGCGTTTTGTCCTAATAAATAGCCTAGCGTCATTTTGACCTTTTCTGTTTTGGATCTTGACAATACAATGCACTGCATCAGGAACGCATCTTCATTGTCTGTCTGAGCATACACAGGTTTACGTGCCCCCCCCCCCCCCCCCCTCCACCCCTTCCCCTCCACCAACCACTTTGGAACTAAACAATGGAAGAGAAGGTTACTCTTCTGTTGCGTGGCACCGGTGTACGAGGCCAAAATATACCCCGTCCAAAATATGCCCAGGTATAAAATAGCCTAGCCAAATTTGTGTGTGTGTGTGTGTGTGTGTGTGTGTGTGTGTGTGTGTGTGTGTGTGTGTGTGTGTGTGTGTGTGTGTGTGTTGGAGCTAAATCAGTCTAGGTTGTTATTTCTTTAATCCTCAGGTATAAATTTGGCGGCTATCCCATTATGAACCCCCTGGATATCTATATCAATTGTGAAATATCACAGACAATTACCACATTGTATTGTTGAAAGTAGTCTAGGGCAGTAGCATCTAATGACTTCCACACACACACACACACACACACACACACACACACACACACACACACACACACACACCACACAAAGTCATACTTGACGCTACTACTGCACTGATGGTAATTTTTATTATTATATTGCGTACGTGAATGAAGTGTGTATGGTTTTTAACAACAAGGATATTTTGAAATTAATTTATTCAACGCTAAGACTCAGTGGTGTTCAAAGAAAGAAAAAAAGAAAAAAATATTTGTGCTTGATTCACTAGACGGAATTTTCTTAAAACTGTAGCGTATAGGTCTGCAAAGAAACATATCAGTCCTTGGCTCACTAGATGGTATTTTCTGAAAACTCTAATTGTTGCGTTGTGGGAATACACGTATTGGTTTTGTCTGATATATCAAAAGTGTGTGGTATGTGTGTGTGTTTGTGTTTGTGTGTGTGTGTGTGTGTGTGTGTGTGTGTGTGTGTGTGTGCGTGCGTGCGTGCGTGCGTGCGTGCGTGCGTGCGTGCGTGTGTGTGTGTGTGTGTGTGTGTGTGTGTGTGTGTGTGTTTGCTGTGTGTGTGACGTGTGTGTGTGTGTGTGTGTGTGTGTGTGTGTGTGTGTGTGTGTGTGTGTGTGTGTGTGTGTGTGTGCATCTTTAAAAAAATCTAAAAATAAATAAATCATGTTTATGTTGATATTGCATACTCCGTAAGTGTACTCATTACATGACAAGGTCTTTGATCCACTTCCCACTTGCCGGATGTATACACACCACAATTATGGCAATTTAAAAAAAAAGTTTTTATACTAGGGGGTATACTTTGGCCTAGAGGGTACAAAAAAAAGCCTTGTCGATTCAGTTCCGAGCTCAGGAGCTGTGTAAAGGTCGAGGTGGCCTTCCCGGGCGAGTCCCTAATAGTCCGTGCGCGGGTCTCTGTGGACGTAAAGCGACATTGAACTCCCGACTGTCTCAGAGCTCAGGAGCTGTGTGAAAGTCGAGGTGGCCTTCCCGGGCGAGTCCCTAATAGTCCGTGCGGTCTCTGTGGACGTAAAGCGACATTGAACTCCCGACTGTCTCAGAGCTCAGGAGCTGTGTGAAAGTCGAGGTGGCCGTCCCGGGCTCCCCGTCCCTAACGGTCTCTCAGTGTGGACGCAAAGCAACATTGAACTTGAACTTAAAACCCGGTGAGATACATTGGTCAGTCTAGGCCAAATCCAACCCAGGCTTATTAATTATGGCCCGGGACTGAGGGGGCGGGAGTGGGAAGGGGGATCTGGCATGCTGTTACACCGGGTTTTGAACTGATCTGGAGGCAGTATCTGATACGCAAGACAGGCCGGTGCACTCAACTCAGGGGGGTCACGCCTGGAACGCTATTCCCGCGTGTGCCTCCTTGTGTTGTCTGCAAGATGGGAAAGGTCAAGGGGTCAGCGTCTCGCTCAACGTGACGGCCAAAGTCGTGGCATTTGGGAAGGATTGGGTTATGCGATGCACTGGTGTTTGTTGTCGGTGCGCCACTTCCGCTCACCGAGTCTGTCAGTGGAAGCTAGTCGCCATATGCGCAATCAGTCCCGGTAAACCGCTAGCGGCTGGCACTTGTTGCATGGACTGTCATTGTGTTGTATATGTTGTTGTAGGTCTCTTTTCTGTCTCACTGTCAGTCAACGTACACTCGCTTTCTCCCCTTCCCCCCCCCCCCCCCCCCCCCCCCCCCTCCGCTGTGTCTTTCTCGCATTCATTGTATGTTGTAGGTCTCTCTCCTCAGTGTCTCACTGTCAGTCTGCGAGCACTTTCTCCCTCTCCTTCCCTCTCTCTCTCAGTGTGTCTCTGTCTCTCTCGTACTGTATTGTAACTATGTGTTGTTGTAGGTCTCTGTTTCACTGTCAGTCTACGAACACCTTCTCCTCTCCCCCCTTCCCTGCCTGTCTGCCTGCCTGTCTGTCTCCCTGTCTCCCTGTCTCTGTCTCTCTGTCCCACACTCCGAGCATCATTTTCCGGCACCCTCCTCCAAAAGAAGGATGTCGTAAACCAGTGCTTGGAGTTTGTCTCTGTCCCTGTCTCTGTCTCTGTCTCTCTCTGTCTCTGTCTGTCTCTCTCTCTCTCTCTCTCTCTCTCTCTTTCATTGTATTTATGTTGTTGTAGGTAGTCTTTTCTGTCTCACTGTCAGTCTCCGAAAACTTTCTCCCCGTCCCTCCCTCTCTCTCTCTCTCTGTCGGTCTGGATGTGTCTCTCTCCTCTCACTCTACCTTTGTTTATAACCGTTGGCAAAGAGACAGCCCCTATCTGTGTTACCAACATGACGATGACGTGGAGTTCCAACCGATGTTTGTTTGCAACAACAAACCATGCAACCAACTAAACACAACTCGCGCATCATGCACCTAATAGCCGCTAAGATTGATTGTGCTTGTTCGCAGTGGGCCTATGCCTGGTGGCTGTGTTTGTGTGTGTGTGTGTGTGTGTGTGTGTGTGTGTGTGTGTGTGTGTGTGTGTTTGCGTTTGTGTGCGGTGGTCGTGGTGCGTTTTGTGCGTGTGGTGGTGTGTGGTGTGTGTGTGTGTGTGTGTGTGTGTGTGTGATGTGTGCGCGTGTGTGTGCGTGGTGTGTGTGTGTGTGTGTGTGTGTGTGTGTGTGTGTGTGTGTGTGTGTGTGTGTGTGTGTGTGTGTGTGTGTGCATGCGTAAGTGCATGCGTGTGTGGTGTGTGTGTGTGTGTGTGTGTGTGTGTGGTGTGTGTGTGTGTGTGTGTGTGTGTGTGCGTCTGCGTGCTGTGTGTGTGTGTGTGTGTGTGTGTGTGTGTTTTTGTGTGCGTGGCGTGCGTGTGGCGGTGCTGCTGTGTGTGTGTGTGTGTGTGTGTGTGTGTGTGTGTGTGTGGTGTGTGTTTGTGTGTGTGTGTGTGTGTGTGTGTGGTGTAAGGGTGTTTGTATGTGACTGTCCATTTGACGTCTCAGTCGTGCTCTGCTGTGTCCGTGTGTGTACTTGCGTGTGTGTGTGTATGGGTGCGTATCTGCCTATGTGTCTCACCGCTGTCCATTTGAACAGTCTCAGTCCTCCATTTGCTCTGAAATCTCTTGACTCTCAGTCTCTGTTGTTGCAGTGGTCAACGACCCGGCCTGGTGCCGCTGTCGGCCTCATTGAGTGCACAAAGTCATTGCTGTCTCTCCACATCGAAGCCGACCGGCCCCCAGCAGGTGGCGCTATCTGACAAGAGGACGGATATTGCCGGTTTGTGTCCACGGGCACGGCTGTCTGTCCACGTACAGGAGGTGACATTATCTGGTGGTGCTGATCTGACAACAGCACGGACATTACTGGCTTCTGTCCACGGGCACTGTTGTCTGTCCACGGGCACTGCTGTCTGTCCACGGGCACTGCTGCACTGACGCCGGGACGGGACGGCACAGAGGTACCGAAGTGTCGGCAACGGGAGAGTTCAAGAAGAGAAGCTTCCATGTCGGCACCGCACAGCTGACTTGAACCCCGAGATGAATGCTGCTGCTGCTGCTGGTGCTGCTGCAGCTGTTGCCTCTTCTTCTCTCAATGGACGGTGCGTGGCGCAGTGGTCAACAACCGGTCGCAGCTGAGAGGGACGGCAGCAGCTGGTGCTGTTTTGTTTCAATGCCGTCTTGTCTGTTGTCTCTGAAAAGGTACGCGGCGCACACACACCGCTTGTCTGCAGAGAGAGAGAGAGAGAGAGAGAGAGAGAGAGAGAGAGAGAGAGAGAGAGAGAGAGACAGACAGACAGACAGACAGACAGACAGAAACAGACAGACAGACAGACAGACAGAGAATGAGAGAGAGTCAGACAGACAGAGAGACAGACAGACAGACAGACCGACAGAGAATGAGAGAGAGTCAGACAGACAGACAGACAGACAGACAGACAGACAGACAGACAGAGACAGACAGCGACAGACAGACAGACAGACGCAGACGGACGGACGCACGCACGCACGCACGCACGCACTGACATACTCACTCACGTACACACACACAGACACACACAAGCACACACACACACACACACACACACACACACACACACACACACACACACACGCGCGCGCGCGCGCGCGCGCACACACACGCACGCACACACACGCACGCATGCATGCACAAATACGGATGCACATCCAGGCTGCTTTTCCCTCCAATTTCCGATCAGGGATTAATTTTGCCACGGCAACATTTCTCGACTGTCGTGTGATTGCGATATAGATTGGTTGTGGTACAGAATGGTTTTATATGGTTAGTTAGTTCGTGGAATTTAATGTCCCGTCACCCCCCCCCCCCCCACCCCCCCCTCGCAGGGGGCCGGGGATGTCTGATATGCTTCCCCTTTATTGAATCTCAGGGCTGCCGTTTGATTTCCCTTTCCTATCTCCTCTCTTGGTTTTCTGCCTAGTCCTCTTGCTTTTTCTGTCTTGTCATTTTTCCGCCAATTGTCCCACCTCCTGACTTTTTTCTCCAGAAAACTATAATAATGATGATAATGTACATTTATCGTCCGCTTATCAACGCCCTGAGCGCTCACATGATACATATTAACCTAAATATGATATTCTATATACATGCAAAGCACGGTCCTACCAATGTGGGGTCCAAAGCAAGAGAATGTGCGAAAGCCATGAGTCTTGCGTTTGTGTTGTTGGATTTTCAGCATGCGGGTGTCAGAAGAAGAGCGTTGATAGTTAAGCGTTTAATTTTGTTGATGGCTTTTGTTGAGCATCTAGGAGATGCATCTAGAAGATGATAGTTCGTATGTGGTAAGTGCAGCTTGCTGCCCTATGGCACGGATACTTATCATTATGCTTTTACATAACTTATTGTTTCTGTCCATTCATTTATTTTTATTTTTTAGTATTGTTCTTTAACCTGAAATTGAAAATTTAGACGGAATGGGTGACGATAGCAGCATTCCCAGCCTTATTTGCTCTTTGAACAGGGGTAATATTGAAGGGAGTAACTCTTGGAAAATTTGTGTTTGATATAATTATCATATTGTTTTATGTTTCCGTAGGGAAATCACCCTCCCTCATATGACCGCAAAGGTTGACGGGGCGTAAAACACCAAGTTACTTACTCCGTAGGGACAGGTCTTGTGGACTGACTTAAGAAAAGGTGTGTGTGTGTGTGTGTGTGTGTGTGTGTGTGTGCGTGTGTGTGTGTGTGTGTGTGTGTGTGTGTGTGTGTGTGTGTGAGAGAGAGAGAGAGAGAGAGAGAGAGAGAGAGAGAGAGAGAGAGACAGAGAGACGAGACAGACAGACAGACAGACAGACAGACAGACAGACAGACAGACAGAGACAGAGACAGACAGACAGACAGACAGACAGACAGAGAGTTTTGAAATGTGAATTTGCTTATGAGGGAGTCTGATTGTCCTGAGGTGACCCTGTGTGGTTGACAGGACGTTAAAATCCAATAACTAGCCAACCTCCCGTCAACCGCACAGCCACACTCCGAACACCGCTTTCCGGCACCTTCCTCCATGTCGTAAACCAGTGCTCGGTGTTTGCCGCACAGGGTCACCTCGACAGGTTTTATGTATGATCGGTTTGGTTATGATACACGTTGGCCATAGTGCATTTGCTAGCAGTTTCCTGTCCACTGGCTCTGTCGGCGCCCTCCGGAAGGTTTAGGTACTAATACGACTGTGGAAGCAACACAGCGTCCAAGCATGCAGGTAAACATGTGGCGCGTCCGCCCGGGGTAAAGAAAAGAGTGCCGTTTCGATTCAAACGATTTGGGTTTTATTTGTGCTGGCGTAAGTAACATGGGCGGTTTCAAAAGAAATTCCTGATATAATTTGAATTTTCTGTTACAAACTTACTGCCATTTGAGCAGCAACGAAAAACTGCCGTTGGCTAACAGTTTTTCGAGATGTAATAAATCAGTCCTTGGAGTTTCCTTAAGTCTTGGCGGGTGTATTTCAGTGTAGCGCGTCTGTCTCAGTCATTCTGAACACGGCAGCATCGTTGCCGTAAGGACGTAGCTGGCTTACAGGTGTGTCACAGCTAGTGCATGCCTCGCACTCCCACTGCGAGGTGAACAGTCGATGCGGAATCTATTGCGCGTTGCATATACATATATATATGAAGTAGGCTACATGTAAATCCGGCATGATAGTACCGAAGCACGGTGCACGTACGGCGTAGGCCACTGAGCTGTTTCTAGCTCAGTGGCGTAGGCCCACCGTCAGTCGTAGCTGGCACGGGGTTTTCCTGAGGGTCTCCTCAGTGTCGGAGTTCCAGCGGGCGAAGGGAAGCAAGTGCCGAGCATTATTTACACCTAGTTGGCTTCAGTCCGCGACGCCGCCACTATCTGTCTGCAGCCAGTGCTGAGCCTTACCTCCCCTTGCTTCCCGCTGATTCGCTGCTAGTCACGAGCTTCGGGAAATCTTTTATTTTTTTTACGCGCTTCCCCCCTTGCCACCCCTCTTCCGCCTGCCCCCTCCTCTCTCCCCCCCCCCCCCCCGCCCCCCCCCTTCCCTACCCGCCCCCAACTTTTGAGAGGAAACGGCGTGGCTCGCCGTGGCTTGTCCAGATGTGCTTGTACACGTGTGTGGCTTGGGATCTCCGAGATTCAGCTCTTCCGGTGGTGAGCCCCGGCACTGTTTAGTGGTTTTAAAATCAGTTATGGATTGAGAGACTTTCCTTCGACCGGGCAGCGGTTTGGTGGCGGGATACTCAGAGGTATGGCTGGTTGTGATTGGTTGTTTAACGTCTAACATACAGCTACACCGCTTTTCCCCACTCAGTGACGGCGTGAAACCAGAAGTTCATTGCAGAGAAGTTTTGAAACGGGTTTGTCGATACAATGAGTGTGTACAGCTCTTCTCTTCTTTGCACTAGCGGAGCATCCACAATAATTGTTTTGATTATTCTGTTACGATTATGCGTTAGCTGATAGGATAATCCCAGCAAAGTAAAGCTCCAAAATCAAGTTGTTAAGATAAACTCATTGTTGATAGACTATAGAAGAAACGGATTACTATAATCGATTCAGTTCAGTTCAGTTCAAGATGGTATTTATGCGCTCGGAAAGCCCATAGGCGCTCCACTCCGTCTCTCAGCAGTTTTCCCAACGTTGTCTTTGAAACAGTTCCGATCAGTTTCGTCTGGCTGACGATGGGTTTAGCGTCCAGCGCTTACTCTTCATTTCTACGCCTTTCTCCTGTAAGCGAGACAATCGACTCAGTTCATTTGAAATTAAATTGTATTAAAACGTGTCACATTACTTTTCTGCAGCTGAATATGTTTATTCCGGAATTTGGGTATTATACTCTTGTTGTGCAGGGAGTGAGCCTGCCCGAATTTGTCATAGTGTGTGTGCTTTCAGGAAAACTATTGCCAAGTGTCTACAGGGTGATGATGTGGGGCTTAATGTCCTCAAACTGTCGGGCTGACATACTAGGGTCAATTCTCAAGGGTCTGTTGAGTTCCTATTTTAACAGAAGTTGCGATTGACGCCAAGGTCAGCTTGGCCTGGTTCAAACTTCACTCAGTGATTGTCATACCAACATTCTTTCAAGCACTAGACAGGAAAACAAACACCGATAAGTGGTTTACCTTTTCGCTTAATTTTTTCATCGTTTTTGACCGTTTAGCTGTTAAGTGTCGTTTTGTAGCTTGGCAAAGGGGATTACCCCGAAAACTTGCTGGTTTTGTCTTGTCCTAATAAATAGCGTTCTTTTGAATCTTTTATGTCAACAAGTCAAGTAAAAAACCTCTAATAATCTCTCACGGGGCAATTCAGCTTAACTGGTATATGGGTCATTCATTTAAAAACATTAAAGGAATGGCAAAACTTTTACGTTTAAGGAAATCATAAACAAACTATACTGGACTGAAATCCATAATACCAATATGAAATATCACATAAATTGTAAACGGATGCAGTTTACAATTTGTGTGTTTGGATCTTCACTCAGTGATGCCTGGCAAGTTGTTTCGCTTGGGTGTTTTGTTTTCCTCGGACAGGTTCTGTGTTTGTCAGCGTGTGCTCCAGTGTCTTTCGTCCTGGACTGATCCTGTGCGTTTGACGGGAAGATTAAACCCAAGAATGAACTTACTCCAGTGTGTGTGTGACATTGTTTGTAGCGAGACTGATTTATGCGACGCGACCTCTGACACATGTGGCAAAGATCGCCCAGAAATAAAACCTAAAAACGGCACTGGCCGGAACAGAACAGACCCGACTGTCAGTCCTGCCTGTACTGGTGCTGTAGACACGTTAATGACATCATACACACAACCTAAAAACGGCACTGGCCGGAAGAGAACAGAACTCGACTGTCATTCCCACACTCCGAGCATCGCTTTCCGGCACAGGATGTCGTAAACCAATGCCTGGAGTTTGTGTCATTCCTGTGCTGTAGACACGTTAATGACATCATACAAACTCGTTTAGCCGGCGGTACGTCACCGCAACATGACGGGCTCGTGTAGGCTGTTGATGACATCATAAAATACAAATTTTGTTGCCGGCTCGCCACGGGTCCACGTTTTATTCCCTGGGGAGGGAAGAGGCCGGGGTGAAGGGTGGGGGGTGTTCACATGTTAATGTTGCGGTGTACACACGCTGATCTTGAATGTGGTGTGTGCAACATGGTGGTGTTTCGTGCACAATGATGACGCCGTACACACACTTTTCTGTATAATTTTGATGCACGTGCAACACGACGTGTTTTTGTTTTGTTTTGTTTTTGTTTTTGTTTTTCGTGCATTGCTTACAGCGTACAGACACTGATTTAGCTTTAGATCCGTGCAACAGGCTGATACGACGGTGTTTGACATACGTTCATGAATGGCAACATCACTGCAGACACTAATTTAGTTGCACGCGCAATGTAACGGGCTTGTACACACGCTAATTACGACGTACACGTACTAATTTCAACTTACGCACGCTAATTACGACATACACACACTAATTACTACTTACACACGCTAATTACATCGTGCACACCCACAGTGACTACCTCAGCTGTACACGTGAGCATCGTGAAGGGGGTTTCGCACAAGTTAATCACAGCGTATGTACACACACTAATTTTGCTGCACGTGCAGTATGGCGGCCTTGCCAGAGCTGTTGTGCTTTATGACCGGAGCTGGCGGTGTTTTGGTTTTCCCTGGCCTCGCTGCATAATCATAGCCACGTGTTTCACTGTGGCGCCTCGTCAGCTGTTCCCTGACGTCACGGCAGGAGCAGCAGCCCCCACCCCCCTTCCGCCCCCTTTCCGGCCGATGCTAACTCCCCAGGGTTTAGTCCTGGTTTGTTAGACCTCAGGCCTCCTTCAGGTCTGTCGGCTAAACATTGGTTTTTGTGGAAGAAAAGCTCAGCATGAGTTTTTTTCCCCTTTTTTAGTTTGTTGGCGAAACGCGCTGTGGGAACTAAGGACCGCGGCGATTTTGGGGGGATTTTTTTATTATTTTTTTACTCCTTTCACGTGGCCAGCAAAGAGAGGTTATATGATCGGTAGGTCTTCGCAGACACACCATATTTCTGAAACATCTCAGATTCGTTGCTGGATAGGACAGTGGTGTATAGCATACAGACGCAAAGGGATCACTTGTAGGTACGTTCAAAATCTTTGTCTTGTAGTGACCCTGTGCGGTTGACAGGACGTTAAAATCCAATGACTAACTACTAACTAGCCTTAGAAAACTCTGTAGTTCATGCCAGATCGGTTTAGTGAATTATGTAAATACTGATCCAAACACATGAAGGGTTCAGAATAACGCTGTTTACTGGGACAAAAGACAGCATGCGAATTTTCGGGGTAATCCCCTTTATCAAGCTACAAAACGACACTTAAACTACAATTAAACGGTGAAAAACGACGAAAAATGAGATTGAGAGATCTTTTTGGGGGTGAGTTATGTCCGGTACTTGGAAGACTGTGTGTAAACACTGAGATATAGCTGTCTCAGAGACTGTCTGTCTGTCTGTCTCCCAGCATGAACTTAAGCACGTGAAGCGCGGTAGGTCTGCTCAGTCGAGACTGAAGGACAGTGCCATATGAATCTGATCAGTAGTAATAACATTAACGCAGGGGGTTAATTTTACTGCGCGCTTCCATAGATAATATATTACATATTTTACTGAAATAATTCTTGTGGCATTTGTGCGTTACTGCATGCTCTTAGACTGTGAATCTCTTATACATGTAGATTTGATTCTGTTGTTTGTTGTTCGTGTAGATTTTATTCTGTCGTTTGTTATACATGTAGATTTTATTCTGTTATTTTTGAAGATTTTATTCTGTTGTTTATTATTCTTGTGTGGCACCCACGTTTTCTCTTGAATGGGATAAAGAAATACGTGACGGCTTGAATAGTATTCTTTCGCATACGCCTGGAGGGGATACGGTATTTACAGAAGCCTGTATCTCAGATGCCGGAAATCAGAAGGGAGACCTGGATACATGTATCTCGCCCTGGCAGGTTAGTGAATCAACGTGTCCCACTGAGCCCGTTTGGCGTTTGGCTGATAGCAACATAATTACCCAGGTTCGCACCCGGTTCGGTTCACCTTTCCCCTCAAACATTTTGGTAGTGGACGTTGGCATGTGACCCCCCCCCCCCTCCCCCTACACATACATACTTTCTCTCTTTCTCACTCTCTCTCTGTTTCTCTCTTTCTGTCTCTCTCTGTGTCTCTCTTTCTCTTTCTCTTTCTCTCTCTCTCTGTGTGTGTGTGTGTGTGTGTGTGTGTGTGTGTGTGTGTGTGTGTGTGTGTGTGTGTGTGTGTGTGTCGTCTGCTCTCTCTCTCTCTTCTGTCTGTCTGTCTCTGTCTGTCTCTCTCTCTCTCTCTCTCTCTCTCACACACACACACACACACACACACACACACACACACACACACACACACACCACACACCACACACACACACACAATCACAGCACAACGCAGCAACACACACACGCCACCCCCTCCCCCCCCCCCCCCCCACACCACACACACACACGGATGCATGCATCTCTCCTCTCTCTCTCTGCCTGTCTGTCTCTCTCTGTCTCTGTTTGTCTCTGTCTCTCTGTCTCTGTCTGTCTGTCTGTCTGTCTCTCTCTCTCTGTGTCTGTGTGTCTGTGTGTCTGTCTGTCTGTCTGTGTGTCTGTCTGTCTGTCTCTCTCTCTCTCTCTCTCCCTCCCTCCCTCCCTCACTCTCTCTCTCCCCCTCTCTCTTTCACTCTCTCTTTCTCTCTCTTTCTCTCTCCTCTTGGTTATGTACTGAACTGAAACATTACAGTGGTTCACATCTCTTTTGGTCGTACTGTCGACTCATTGTGTAAAGTGTAAAGTGACTCATTGTGTAAAGTGACAGTGTAAAGCTATCTTGGTAGTCCATAGTTTGCAATGATGACAACGAAGATGCATTTCAGATGCAAATGTAAACGATTTTCATCCTATACTACCTCTCCCCGCCCCTCTTCCCATCTCGGCCTCCACCCGACCACTTCTTGACACTTCAGTACCCGTCAGTACCACTCCGGAAACGACTCAGTCTTACTGCCAGGCTACCCTGGCTATGTTTCTGAAGACACTGCTTGCTCATCATGATTTTGCATCCGTTTGCATTAAATAAAAACGAATAAAAAAATAAAAAAAGAAGAAGAAGAGAGAAAACAAAAACAAAAAACAAACAAACAAATAAGCAAACAAAATAACATCAACAACAAAAGAAGAGAGAGAGAGAGAGGGGTGCGGGTGGGTGGATGAAGGGGATATTACATCGCTTGTGTAATGCACCACAAATGCGCGTTGCGTTGTTACTCTTCAGCATTTCGTAGCATTTCCGGCACATTAAAAAAGAAAAGAAAAAGGATTTCATTGTTTCCTGCGGGAAATTCGGGTCGCCTTACCCGGGTAAGGCACAGCATGCAGCTGCAAGAGCATCGCTACCCACTCCTTTCGGTGTGTGCTGGATTTTCATGTGTCCAGACAATAGTATGGCTGCCGGTGTTTGGGATTTTTAACGTGGGCGCACAGATGTTGCTTCGTTCGGACCGTTAGACCTTAAGACAAGCAATTAGACCAGCGTTGCTGGATGCCTGCTGTTTGCGCTGTTCGGTAACAGCAGCATTAGCTATCGGATACCTAATTCTGACTGACTCTATCTCCTTTCAGATCTCTCCCAGGCCATTTGCAAACAGCCATTGACTGACCAGGAGCCGCTGATGAATGGAACCGGAAGTGCGTGGAATCATAAGATACAGCTGTTGCGGTGTGGTCCAGATGGGAATCATGACGTGGCTGGATGTATTGTGATGGCTTTTTAGCAACCTTGACTAGAACCGCGGAACTTGAAGTGCACTGTCAATAGAATCAAACGCCAAGTGTGTTATGATTAGACTCGAGAGTTGTGAAAAGGTCCAAATCCGGATAACCACGTGACCGGAAGTGTGATCCGATAAGGCCCAGATACTGTGGTATAGTCCAAGTCTGCACATCCACGTGACTGGGACTGTGGTATCTTAAGTCTCAAGATCTGTGGTATGGTCCAAGCATTTGTAACCACGTGAACACTAGTGTGGTATGCATCGTAATACTCAAGCTTCGTGGTCCAAGAGTTTATAACCACGTGAACACTCGTGTGGTATGCATCGTAATACTCAAGCTTCGTGGTACATGGTCCACATGTGAGTAGCTCAACTCTGCAGCAGCCTCTAGCGATACTTGGCTGACCGTTTTGTTTTGTGACGCTAACAGCACCATGCTTGTGTGCATTATGAACACAGTACAAACAGAACAAACCAGGCTGGCAGAAGTTGGAGAAGGATGCTGACGTGACACTGCACAGAGGAGACAAAGGTGGTGGAACAACACACCCGTTGCGGTTTGGACAGAAACGAAATGGCCGTGAGATGAAACTCTCTGGAACTGATGCCTGACACTTCCTACCCTTCCGGGAATACCATTGAGGAAGGGGACACGATATTTTTTACGTGATTGTCCTTGACAGTTCCTGTTGTTGAAAACGTCCGTGTGAAGCTCTTGGCGAGAGCTACGTAACTGACATCATCAGCAGCGAGTTGTGAAAGGACCTTGGGGTGTGGGGCTCGCTGGGGTTGCCATGACAATGAATGTTCGACGTGGACTAGGCCAGCAGCGGTTCAACGGAACTTCCCCGGAGTACAACATCGCCATGGTGGGGGCACTTGGGGTGGGCAAGTCAGGTCAGTGCGGTGCCATCCTGCTTCCATCTCTCTCTCTCTCTCTCTCTCTCTCTCTCTCTCTCTCTCTCTCTCTCTCTCTCTCTCTCTCTCTCTCTCTCTCTCTCTCTCTCTGTCTGTCTGTCTGTCTGTGTCTCCGTCTGTCTGTCTCTTTGTCGCTGTCTTTCTCTCTCTCTCTCTCTCCTCTGTCTGTCTGTCTGTCTGTCTGTCTGTCTGTCTGTCTGTCTGTCTGTCTCTCTCTCTCTCTCTCTCTCTCTCTCACTCACTTACTGATCTCTTTCTGTCTGTGTTTTTCTTGTGATTTGATTACCTTTGTTTGCTTTGATGTAGTTTCTAAAAATGTGTGATTTAAAATAATGTTCGCTCGTCCTGCTCACCGTGCGCGGTTGGTGGGACGTTAAACTCCAGGAACTAACTGTGTCTCTCTGTGTCTCAATCTGTCTGAAAGAACGTTGAACTCCAGGTACTAACCGTGTCTCGATTTGTCTGAAAGAACGTTGAACTCCAGGTACTAACCGTGTCTCGATTTGTCTGAAAGAACGTTGAACTCCAGTTACTAATTCTGTTTGTCTGTCTATTTGTCTCCGTCATTGTCTCTGTCTTTTTTCTTTCTTTCTTTCTTCGTCTCTGCCCTTATATGTATATATATCTGTGTGGAGTGGATGGTGGTGGTGGTGGTGTGTTTGTGTGTGTGGTGTGGTGTGTGTGTGTGTGTGTGTGTGTGTGTGTGTGTGTGTGTGTGTGTGTGTGTGTGGTGGTGGTGGTGGTGTGGTGGTGGTGGTGGTGGTGGTGGTGGTGTGTGTGGTGTGTGTGTGTGTGTGTGTGTGTGTGTTGTGGTGTGTTTTGGTGTGGGGTGGGGTGTGTGGGGTGGTGTGTGTGTGTGTCATGTGTGTTTGTGTGTGTTTGTGTGTTTTCTGTTTGTGTGGTATGCAGAGCAGTTTGGAGGAGTGGCTATCACTCCCTGGTTTACCCGATGTTAAGAATTTGACAGAGTGGCCCTAGAGCCCTGTTTCCCGCCCGTCAAGTTGGTTTTGCTAGAGCTTTGTTCCCGCTGCATCAAGTTGCTTGTTGTTTTGTGCTTTGTTAACGGTCCTGCCAGCAACGTGCAGGACCTCGTTTTATGGCTCACCCCTCTACTGCTCCCTCTCTCTCTCTCTCTCTCTCTCTCTCTCTCTCTCCTCTCTCTCTCTCCTCACTCTCTCCCACTCACTCACTCACCACACCACACACACACACACACACACACACACACACACACACACACACACACACACACACACACACACACACACACACCCACACACACGCAAAACAACATAAATATATATATATATATATATATATATATATATATATATATATATATATATGTATGTATCAGCGAGCGAGAGAGAGGAGAGAGAGAGAGGGGAGAGAGAGATAGAGAGAAAGAGAGAGAGAGAGAGAGGCAGGAGAGGTGGAGAGAGAAAGAGATATAATTATGCCTGACAGCCGCTAACGTCTAAACAGCTAAACAGTGCAAATACAACACCACCTAACCACCGTCGAAGCAACGGAAACCCAAAGGGAAGAAAGAAAAAAGGGTGAAGAAAAAGAAGAAGAAGATAATTCCAGTCTACACAGCCATACACCGACCACCAAACTACGACCACAACAACAAGGTAGGACGCCTGTTCCCTCGTCTTGAGACCAGCCACTGAAACTGCTTTTCCCATTGCCCGATGCTAAAAACACACACACGTGTTGAAAGGTGCACAGACCCGAGGCATGGAGAACTTGGCGAGTTGGTTACGGACACCGCACTGATACTTTTGCCAGCTCTGCGTTCGTGTTGATCCAGCCATCGCTGGTTTTAGTGCGAAGTGGACGTGGGCTGTATGAACGTTAGTTAGTGGGAAGTGGACGTGGGCTGTATGAACGTTAGTTAGTAGTGGGAAGTGGACGTGGGCTGTATGAACGTTAGTTAGTGGGAAGTGGACGTGGGCTGTATGAACGTTAGTTAGTTAGTGCGTAGTGGACGTGGGCTGTATGAACGTTAGTTAGTGGGAAGTGGACGTGGGCTGTATGAACGTTAGTTAGCTAGTGCGTAGTGGACGTGGGCTGTATGAACGTTAGTTAGTGGGAAGTGGACGTGGGCTGTATGAACGTTAGTTAGCTAGTGCGTAGTGGACGTGGGCTGTATGAACGTTAGTTAGTTAGTGCGTAGTGGACGTGGACGGTATGAACGTTAGTTAGTTAGTGCGTAGTGGACGTGGGCTGTATGAACGTTAGTTAGTTAGTGCGTAGTGGACGTGAGCTGTATGAACGTTAGTTAGCTAGTGCGTAGTGGACGTGGGCTGTATGAACGTTAGTTAGCTAGTGCGTAGTGGACGTGAGCTGTATGAACGTTAGTTAGTGGGAAGTGGACGTGGGCTGTATGAACGTTAGTTAGCTAGTGGGAAGTGGACGTGGGCGTATGAACGTTAGTTAGCTAGTGGGAAGTGGACGTGGGTTGTATGAACGTTAGTTAGTTAGTGCGTAGTGGACGTGGGCTGTATGCACGTTAGTTAGTGGGAAGTGGACGTGGGCTGTATGAACGTTAGTTAGTTAGTGGGAAGTGGACGTGGGCTGTATGAACGTTAGTTAGTTAGTGCGAAGTAGACGTGGGCTGTATGAACGTTAGTTATTTAGTGCATAGTGGACGTGGGCTGTATGAACGTTAGTTAGTGCGTAGTGGACGTGGGCTGTATGAACGTTAGTTAGTTAGTGCGTAGTGGACGTGGGCTGTATGCACGTTAGTTAGTGGGAAGTGGACGTGGGCTGTATGAACGTTAGTTAGTAGGTAGTTGGTTAGTT
>JABMCL010003211.1:87500-92500 GCA_018857735.1 Alviniconcha marisindica | reverse complement strand
ACGATTATGACACACGTGAGATAGAGAGCACTCTGTCTTAGAGCTGAACAGCTGGCAACTTTTGATTGCTTCCGGCATCATACTGAAGTGACCCTGTGCGGTTGACAGGCCTCTCAAATCCATCGCTTGATATTTCCTTAATGCGCTTTGCTCACGACCACGTTCGTCCCCTTCAAGATCTTCAAGCTGTTGAGAAGAAGCTAGGGCGGTAGGTGCTGAAGGTGGGGAGGTGGAGGAGATGGTGTGTGTGGGAAGGTGGGGAGGTGGGGGAGTTGGTGTGTGTGGGAAGATGGGGAGGTGGAGGAGGTGGTGTGTGTGGGAAGGTGGGGAGGTGGAGGAGATGGTGTGTGTGGGAAGGTGGGGAGGTGGAGGAGTGGTGTGTGTGGGAAGGTGGGGAGGTGGAGGAGGTGTGTGGGAAGGTGGGGAGGTGGAGGAGATGGTGTGTGTGGGAAGGTGGTGGTGGAGGTGGGAGGTAGGATGGTGTGTGTGGGAAGGTGGGGAGGTGGAGGAGATGGTGTGTGTGGGAAGGTGGGGAGGTGGAGGAGGTGGTGTGTGTGGGAAGGTGGGGAGGTGGAGGAGATGGTGTGTGTGGGAAGGTGGGGAGGTGGAGGAGGTGGTGTGTGTGGGAAGGTGGGGAGGTGGAGGAGATGGTGTGTGTGGGAGGGTGGTGGGTGGGGTTGGTGGTGTGTGTGGGAGGGTGGGGGGTGGGGGTGGGGGTGTAGAGGGGTGATGGTGGGGGTGGGGGTGGGAGGAGTGCACAAAGTGTTAACGCGTTGTCTTTGACTGAACGCCTTCAACTGTATGACTGACAGAGACACAGTTCTCCCTCTTTCTCTGGTGAGTTGGCGAGCGAGAGTGGGCGAGAGAGAGAGAGAGAGAGAGAGGGAGAGAGAGAGAGAGAGACAGAGAGAGACAGAGAGAGACAGAGAGAGACAGAGAGGATGTCTAGTGGGTGAGAGTTATGCAATGTAAGAAGTCTGTACAGTGTAATTTATGTTTTTTTCTCCTTTTTTTTCTCTGAAATATTTGTGCTGTATAACACTACGCCCTGCACCCGCACCGGATTTGTTCATAGTGTTGTTTCCTTCAGCATGTATGGCGCTTTGAGCCTCAAAGATGTAGGTCACGATGGTCTCTCACTTACCACTGACCTGACCTCCACCCCGCACCCCCTCTTATGACCCCCTCTCTAGCGATTTTACACACTCTTCCGTTCACCAGTGACCCCCACCCCCTCCCTACACACACACACACACACACACACACACACACACACACCCCTCTCTCTCTCTCTGTCTCTCTCTGTGCGTGCGTGCATGTGTGTGTGTGTGTGTGTGTGTGTGGTTGTGTGTGTGTGTGTGTGTGTGTGTGTGTGTGTGTCTGTGTGTGTCTGTGTCTGTGTGTGTCTGTGTCTGTGTGTGTCTCTCTCTCATAACAGTTACTGATCCCCCAATCTCACTCACGACTGCCCCGCCCTCCCTCCCTCGCCACCTCTCGTAACACTCCAAGGCTTTCCGGCACTCCTCCTTCAAACTCTGCCTTAAGTGGTTACGTCATTGAAGAGGAACTCCTTATCCATGCGCATCTGTTTACCCAAATCGCCCTAATAAATCTCACGCTGCCTGCGCCTTCCGTAAAATTTGTGAAAGGTTTGAGTACTAAGAGTGTGGACGCAAGATAGCACGGAAACATCCGGCGCGTCCACCACAGGTAAGAAATAAGCTGAGTCCCGATTCGATTCGAGCGATTTTGGATTTATTAGTCCTGGCATTGTGAGCTGTTCTACGAGAAACGCGGTCTGATAATATCAGGCAGTAAGTCTTTAACAACACAGACAATCATATTATGATTTGAGTTGTCTGTGTTATTGCAAAGTTACTGCCGTTTGAGCATTAGCAGATTCTTGGAGTTTGTGATGCTTGACTTCTCTCCCCTTCCCTCCTCCCCCCACCCGCCCCCTCCCCCCCCCTCTCTCTCTCTCTGTGAACCTGAACTACAGCCCTTGTAATGTAAAGTCTTCGTCTTCTTCTCCCTCTCTCTCTCTCTCTCCTCTCTCTCTCTCTCTCTCTCTCTCTCTCTCTCTCGCTCTCAGCATTTGCTGACCCCCTGTTTCAGTTACGAAATGTGGGCCTCGTCTGTCTCCGTCTTACACATGAATGACCCTTGCCTCTCTCACTCCACCGCTTCCTCGCTTCGCATGCGAATATAACGCCTCGTGCACTAATGACTGATTAGTACCTGTCTGTGTGAGTTAATTCCCCTGCGTACCGCGTCGACAGCCGGTCACGTGCACGCTGGGCGCTGAACAGACTGAATACAGAAAACTTTATTCTGCTGTGAGAGAAATGTGTCTTAATTTAGACAGGACAGTCGGAAAAAATAGGCATGTCATATCAGTAGTCACTGAATAATAGTCAAGTCCCATTCGGCAGCCCTTCCTGAGGTCCTTCACACTCCATCCGTCCCCTAACCTCCCTGTGCACTCTAGTACTTCCTCTCTACCACCACCACCCCTTCTCGCTGTCTCTCTCTGTCTCTCTGTGTCTGTCTCTGTCTCTCTGTGTGTCTCTGTCTCTGTCTCTCTGTGTGTCTGTCTCTGTCTCTCTCCGTCTGTCTCTGTCTCTGTGTGTGTCTCTGTCTCTGTCTCTCTGTGTGTCTCTGTCTCTGTCTCTCTCCGTCTGTCTCTGTCTCTCTGTCTCTGTTAATGTCTGTGTCTGTCTCTCTCTGTCTGTCTGTCTCTCTCTCTCTGTCTCTCTCTGTCTGTCTGTCTTCTGTCTCTCTCTCTCTCTTTGGGGTTTTGTTTGGGCTGTGTAACAATACACTGACACCAGCAAGAACACCAGTTCAAAGCTCCTTGTATAACGTCATGCAACCACTCTTCCCGAATTGAAGAGAAATCCTCCGAAGACGGCGCATGGCTGCCTATATGGCGGATTAATACCACAGAAAAAAACAGAAGAAGAAGAAGAAGAAAAAACGCACATACAACAAAAACTAAAGAAAGGAAAACGTGGTGGTGGTCGGGGAACGGGGTTGGGGGTTGGGGGTTTACACACGCAATCGTCTCATCCTATGGAATGCATTTTGTCAATGTACAGTTGCATAGATCTGAAACAGAACGAGGCCCAGAGCGCTCGTGCAGAATCCACACACAAGGGAGTTAATTAGCGCTCGAAAGACGTCACACAAGTACAACAACAAGGACCTGACTCGCCTAGAGGATGTACATCTGGTGGAGTTTATGGACCTTGTATTTACACCACTGAGGTAGAAATCTTTCTAGCTCAGTGATTTACACGCATGTCAGGTGAGAGTTACCGTAGGCGACTCAGGTCTTCTTCTTCTTCTTTTCTGTTTTGATTTTCTTTTTCTTTTAAACTTTGCTTTTTTACTCAGTTTATGTTACAAAAAATAATTAAAAAAAATAATGCACCATAAGTGCGACTCAGATCTTTGTTGTTGTACTTGTGTGACGTATTTCGAGTGCTAATGAACTCCCTTGCGTCCTGATTCTGTACAGTTGCACAGTTACACAGGTGACCCCATAGAGCTAGGTGGGGGAACGCTACAACAACAAAAACGACAGCGACTGATACTGTTGTCTATTTTCCCGGGAGTAAAGCGTTCCACTAATTAACGTCGGTGCGCGATTGTCAGTTTGTGAACACGGGCTTAGTAACTGATCCCTCCCACAGGCCGGCAAGCGCGTCAGCTCAGCAAAACCCCGCATAATTGCCCTGTGCAGCTATCAGCGGAATCGAAACAACCTTGGCACTTCGGCCGACAGGAATCGGTCACTTCCGGCCAAGATGGCATCTTTACCGGCCCTGACCAGAAGTTTATTGATGTTGGCTGGCATGTCGAACGCCTCCCCCACCCTCTGATTTCCTCGATGTGGGAGGAGGAAGGGTGCCTGGTTTTCACCTGACTTTACAACACTCCTACAGCCGTCGGCAACAGCCTGACCCCCATCTCACCTGTGCCTGGGTGTTCACTGCCAGTTTACATTGTCGCTGCCCGCAGCCGTGGGGCCATCATGCCAGAGCCTATCAGCGGCTTGCAGACGTTATAGTTGCTTACGGGCCTTCGGGTAACCTCGGTTTCAGTTCCCGGGACGTTTTGTGAACATATTCCCTTTGGCGCTGCCGTCGGCAGTTTAGGAACTGTGTGAAAGTCGAGGTGGCCGTCCTGGGTTCCCCGTCCCTAATAAGCCTTACGGTTTCTTTGGACGTAAAGCAATATTTGAAAATAAAGAGGAGCTAAAGAAGTGCGTGAAAGTCGAGGTGGCCGTCCTGGGTTCCCCGTCCCTAATTAGCCTTACGGTTTCTTTGGACGTAAAGCAATATTTGAAAATAAAGAGGAGCTAAAGAAGTGCGTGAAAGTCGAGGTGGCCGTCCTGGGCTCCCCGTCCCTAATAAGCCTTATGGTTTCCGAGGACGTAAAAAACACAGTGGACGTAAAGCAGTATTTGAAGATAAAGAAAAGCTCAGGATGTATGTGAAAGTCCTAGGCACCCGTCCCTAGAGTTCAGGATGTGTGTTAAAGTCGAGGTGGCCGTCCTGGGCTCCCCGTCCCTAATAAGCCTTACGGTTTCTGTGGACGTCAAACAATGTTTGAAGATAGAGTTCGGGAGCTGTGTGAAAGTCGAGGTGGCCATCCTGGGCTCCCCGTCCCTAATAAGCCTTACGGTTTCAGTGGACGTAAAGCAACTGTGGACTTCAAGCAATAAAAGAAGAGCTCAGGATGTATGTGAAAGTCCTGGGCTCCCCGTCCCTAATAAGCCTTATGGTTTCTGTGGACGTAAAGCAATATTTGAAGATGAACAATAGTTCAGGATGTGTGTGAAAGTCGAGGTGGCCGTCCTGGGCTCCCCGTCCCTAATAAGCCTTATGGTTTCTGTGGACGCAAAGCAACATTGAACTCGAGCAGCGCCGTTGGGTGTTTATTTCATGCAAGTTTGTCCAGTTTGGAGGAAGTGATTCTGTATGTCCCATTTATGT
>JABMCL010003211.1:75000-77500 GCA_018857735.1 Alviniconcha marisindica | reverse complement strand
AGAAGGTTCGTTAGGACGGACAGCCCAGGACGGCCACCTCGACTCTCACACAGCTCCTGAACTATGAATTTAGTGAGTAAACGTGGTCTTAACTTCGCATTAAGATGGGCAGCGATGAGAGCCATTTTAATGTTTCAGTAGGAAGTGACGGACAAAGTCACAAGACAGTGTCCACAAACCACAACCTTTTTGAAGAGAAAGGAGAGCCGAAGCGGTATCGAACCGAGGTCCTTCCGCTTACCAGCCTAGGCCAAACATCTCACTGAACTATGAATGGTACGGACTATAGCTACCATCATCATCATATATATATATATATATATATATATATATATATATATATATATATATATATATATATATATAGCACGCAGACTGGTGTCGACGATCACTGCCGTTCTAATCTCCGTGTCAGGCGAGTGCACCACGGACCATGGGTATATATATATATCTATAGGTCCATGCCACGGACTGTGGAGACCCCGGATAGCTGTGGCATGCACGGAATGGATGGCGGAATTCTGGGCTCGCTGCCCAGGGAAAGATAAGGCAGCGATTAAAATAGCCCTATAGCCCTTGACCGTCAAAGGTCGGGGCTGTGACGTCCAAACAATGGCCACCTGCCGTGGTCAATCACCCTTAACATTTGCTCCCGCCGCGTCTCGCCCGTAGTATCACAGCCGCCGGTATCACTGTGTGCGTCTGAGAATCGGTTCTCTGCGGCCTGCGACATTCCTGCCGCGCAGCGCAATGCACACTTGCGCTAACTGGCTCCGACGTCTCCTCCAGAGCTGACTGACTGATTGGTTCTGGACACTTGATGCTCAGTCAACCAGGAAAGTCCTGTCAGAAAGAAGTACAATTCATCACTGAAACCGCGATGAAAGTCGAATTACGGGTCACTTCGTGTTTAAATAAGACTGGAAAGAAAAAGAAAACAATGAGAAGAAAATGAAAGAAAAAAAACAAAGAAAAAAAAGAAAAAAGAAAAAAAGAAGAAAAAAAGGAAAGAAAGAAAGAAAGAAAGTTTGTTAAAAAAGAAATGACAGAAAGAAAGAGTGAAAATAAATTAACCTTGAAAGCAGCAATTAAAAACGCAGAATTCATGACAGAGGGTCAAGCATACAGAGCTATATTCTGAATGGAATGAAAGAGAACAATCCAACAAACAAGGCTGTATCGCTGGAACGATGTCACACAAACACAATAACAAAGACCTGACTCACCTGGCATGCGAGTAAACAAAAGGTACACAAACTCCACTCTAGGTACTTCCTAGAGCATACTCTTTTTTCTAGTTCAGGACTCTCAGCTGACTGGGCTCTAGTACCCGCGTCCGTGGTACCCCATTACAGGAACTTCCATCCGTGCTGCTGTTGTTGCTGCTGCAGTTGTTGTTGGTGGTGGTGGTGGTGGTGGTGGCGGCGGCGACGGCGGTGGTGGTGGTGGTGGTGTGTTGTGGTGGTGGTGGTGTGTGTGTGCTTGTGTGCGTGCGTGCGTGCGTGCGTGCGTGCGTGCGTGCGTGCGTGCGTGCGTGCGTGCGTGCGTGCGTGCGTGCGTGCGTGTGTGTGCGTGCGTGCGTGTGTGTGTGTGTGTGTGTCCATTCCAAATCGTGACTGTCACATCTGCAGCTTCATTTTTGTTGTTGCTGTTCTCAGTGGCTGCTTTTCTCTGTTTGTTTCAGCATTAACAGTGAAGTACATCACAAAGCGCTTCATCATGGAATACGACCCTGATCTTGGTAAGTGATTTTCAACAGAGCTTCTATCAAAGTGTTTCATCAGACTGTGATGTCAGGAATATACTTTCAGTCGCAGTAATGTTCATAACACGGTCAAATCCCAGAACTAAATCCAAGTCAAAAAACAGCTGCCAGAATAAGGAGTAAGGTATTGCACTTGTATGTGTACATATATGACGGTATGCACACGTGAGACGCGGGGAAACGGCTGCGCACTTTACCATCGCACCTAGTGTTGAGTGAACCACAGAGATTTCGCTGAGGAACTCTGGCAAACAGAAAACAAGTGAACACACTTTACAGCACACACACACACACACACACACACACACACACACACACACACACACACACACACACACACACACACACACACACACACACACACACACACGCACGCACACAGCTGAAAGTACGCACGCACACACACACACACACTACACACACTACTCACACACACACACACACACACACACACACACACACACACACACACACACACACACACGCACGCACGCACGCACGCACGCACGCACGCACGCACACAACACAACACAAACACGCACACATACACACACGCACACAGACACACACACACACACACACACACACACACACACACACACACACACACACACACACACACACACACACACACCAAAAATAACAACAGAAACACACACACAAAACTAAAAACAAAACAAAAACTAAGAACAAAAACGCATACAAACAAATTAACACCCCCCCCCCCCCCCCCAC